>JAJPUD010022594.1:0-10729 GCA_023553655.1 Myrmecobius fasciatus | reverse complement strand
CCTGCTACAGCCCCAACCCATAATAAGCTGTTACCTCATTTTACAAATGAGTATGGCAATGTTGGTACCTCAGAAGATGCCTAGGAGAAAACTGCCCAGTGCTACAGAATTTATTTGCACGGATTGAATTTCTTGTACCCTCAGAGACTCGCTGCGGTGCCAGGGAAAATCACTAAAGACGGGGGTTTACCAGCAAAGTGCTGCCCTTTCCTAAGTAGCCATATTTGGGGGGGATGAACCTGAGAGATCATCTCATCCAACCCATTCATTTGGAAGACAAAGAAATGGAAGACCAAGTTGGGGAATGGGGTGCCCACTGTTAGAAGGGTAGAGTGAGGGTGTGGGAGGGGCTTAGTGCGCCTGGCCCCATGCTAACCAGTGTCACAGCTTTGGGGCCCTGTGCCCAGGCCCTGCCCTTTGTGTTAGCCCCAGAACAGGGGTTAGCTCTGCACATTGAGAGCCGCAGCAATTCAATGCAGATTTGTTTGATGAATGGAACCAGCATTTAACTATGGGGCCAATGGGTTGCCATTGCTTATGGTGTCTTCAGAAAGTGTCTGAGATGGATCTCAACTCACTCCCTGGGAGAACAAGAGAAATCGATTAAAAAAAAGGGGGGGGGTTTTCAGTTTGATGCCGGGGGTGGCGTGGAACAGGTGACTTCTTACTGCCTCTTCCTGTGCAAACTGCAAGGAAATGCTCAAGCACCACCAAGAATAATCAGCATTTCTGTAGCACGCCAAGCTTTGCTAAGCTCTTTACAAATACTATCTTTGGTCCTCCCAGCAACTTTCAGAGGTTGATGCTGTTGTTATTCGTGTTTTACAGAGGAGGAAACTGAGGCTTAGAGATTAAGGGACTTGTCCAGGCTCACCCAGCTAGGAAGTGGCTGCAGCAGTAAAAATCCAGATTTTCCTCACTCCAAGTCCTACTCTCTGGGTCAGCTAAGTGGTGGTGTGGATTGGAGTGCCAGGGAGTCAGGAAATCTGATTTCAAACACTGACTAGTTGGGTGACCTTGGACAAGTCCCTTACTCTCTCAGCCTCAGTTTCCTCCTCTGTAAAATGAGCCACAGAAGGAAAGGACCAACCACTCCACTATCTTTGCCAAGTAAACCCCAGCTGGGGTCACAAAGAGTCATACAACTGAACAAGTCTATCACTCTACTGTGCCACCAAGAATAATGGAAAATGATGCTGGGCTTTGGAAGGGAAGTTTGAAGACACAGATGATCTCCGATTTTCCTAGGAAAAAGCACTCTGTCTACCAGCTCCACCCACAACCCTCACCACCTACTTGATCATTCGGGAGAGTTATCGTAGCCAAGGTTCGTGGTCCTGCAGCCGACCTGGTAAGGAGTCTCTGAATGTGACCAGACTGATCTTGGTAATGTCCACAATCTGATACCTCACTGTAGAATGGCAGAACCTTGCCGTCCCTCAGTATAACGTGCCCCGGGCACCTGAATTCCTAGTTGCAGCTCTGACTACAAACATTCTGATTTTGTAGCCTTACATAGGGAAGTGGCTCGTTTAAGTCCACCTGGCTTCAAATCCAGCCTCCCTGAACTGAAAGCTGACTTGGCTTTGCCAGAAAAATTCGATAAATGGCCATTTTGGCATTGGAAACAAGTCGCTGACAAAGGACTCAGTGTCCTGTGCTCAGATTGTCTTTGAGCTTCTGATGTCTGGCTGGACCCAGTCTGCAGACACCAAAGCAGACCTGGGCAGCCCAGGAACCCCCTCAGCATTATTTCATGCCAGGAAGACATTAACATTAGGATGCCATCAGAACTCCCTAGTATTTTTAGTTGTCTCCAATCAAGTCCAGCTCGGGGCACAGAGCCCAAGGGACTGGCAACCTCACCAGCTGGTGATCTCCCACTCACTCAGCAAATCTATTTTTTGCCTTTGAACTAAAAAGAGTCTGAAAACATCCCTGGAGCCTGGAAATTTAAAAAAAGATAGCTGAATGATTATTATTGTGGCCATTATCATGGTTACTGTATGTATTACTATTGCTGCTATCACTATTATTATTATTTCATCACCATCACTATCATGGCCTTAAGAGTGAGGAAGTCTGGGTTCGAATGTTAACTTCTTCCCATATCACTCCTTAAGTTCCTACTCCGTTTAGGGTTTCAGACACAAGATCTGTAAAGAGGGATAACAGCCCAGCCTTTGCCCTTTGGTCCCTACAGGCTAGTCAAGTGTGAGGCAAATGGCCAAATAACTCAAAAAGATATTGGAGTCATTGGCCATTTCCTTTTTCAGCTCAACTTGCAAATGAGGAAACTGAGGCAGATGGAGTTAAGGGACTTGCCCAGGGTCACACAGCAGAGTTAAGGGACTTGCCCGGGGTCACACAGCTAGGATTGTTCAAGGCTAGCTTTGTGCTTAGGTCTTCCTGACTCCAGGATCGGTGTTCTGCACTGTGCTAGTAAATTCATCCAGTTTGATTCAATTTAATATGTACTGGTGACATGTTGACCATGTGCTAGCCACTTCAGGGATGATAATGAGGCCTAACAAGGCCTGGGCTGGGTCCTTGCTTTGTCACCTAACTGGGTGTCTAACTGCAGGTAATTCTCCTTTCTGAGCCTCAGTCTTCGGATCTAAGAAATGGGATGTTCATACTTGCATCGTTAACTCCATTCCACTCCATCAGCCTTCCTGCTAAGGGCTAGCTCCGTGCTGAGCTAGGCTATGAAGCCTTTCCTGGGGCTACCAGAATGGAAAACTTCCCTGCCCTCGAGAAGCTCAGCCTCAGTTGGATAAAGCCAAACAAGACGGTATTAGTAAATGTTTGCAAAGAACATTTAAGCCTGAAACCAGAATGTCCATGACTAGGTTTTTGTTTGTTTTTGTAGCTGGGGGTGCTGATGTGGCTTTGGGAAGGAGGTGGTGGCTGGGCTGCTCCTTGTAGGAAGAGTGGGATTTTAAGAGGCAGAAGGGAGGGAAAGCAAAGATTTAATCCTTTGGAGGGAAATACAGAGCTGTAATCATAACTGAGTGTGATGGGATGAACTCTCCCATAAAATGGAGGTGAACAGCAAGTGGATTAAAAAACAATCCTACAATATGGTGTTTACAAGATACACATTTAAAGCATAGAGATGCATACAGAATAAAGGTAAAATAGTGGAGCAGAATTTATCTGCTTCAACTGAAGCAAAAAAAAAAAAGGGGGGGGTAGCAATTCTGATCTCAGATCAAGCAAAAGTAAAAATAGGTCTAATTAAAAGAGAAAAGGAAGGAAAGTACATCTTGATAAAGGATACTGTAAACAATGAAGTAGTAATGATATTAAATGTATGTACACCAGGTGGTAGAGCATAGATTTTTTTTTTTTTTTGCTGAGGCATTTGGGGTTAAGTGACTTGCCCAGGGTCACACAGCTAGGAAGTGTCAAGTGTCTGAGATCAAATTTGAACTCAAGTCCTCCTGACTTCAGGGCTGGTGCTCTATCCACTGCGCCACCTAGCTGCCTCCAAGCATACAAATTTCTGGAGAAGATGTTAAGCCAGTTACAGAAAGAAACAAATAGCAAAACTATCAGTGGGGGCACCTCAACCTTCCCCTCTCAGAATCAGACAATCTAATCACAAAATAGACAAGGGAAAAATTAGTGAAGTTAATAGGATCCCAGAAAACCTAGATATGATAAATCTTTGTTGTTTTTTTTAAGTTCCTTTTTCTTTTTTTTTTTAAATATATTTAAGCTTTTCATTTGAATGGGTAATTTTTCAACATTGACCCTTACAAAACTTTACATTCCAATTTTTTTCTCTTTCCCCCCGCCCCTTCCCCTAGATGGCAGGTAGTCTAATACATGTTAACTATGTTAAAATATATGATAAATCCAATATATGTATACATATTTATAAGTTACATTGTTGCACAAGAAAAACTGGATCTATAAGAAAAAAAAAAAACGAGAAGGGAAACAAAATGCAAGCGAATATCAATAGCGTGAAAATGCTATGTTGTCATCCAGACTCAGATCCCACAGGCCTCTCCCGGGGTGTATATGGCTTTCTTCATCACTGAACAATTGGAGCTAGTTTGAATCATCTCATTGTTGAAGAGAACCATGTCCTTCAGAATTGATCATCATATAATCTTATTGTTGCCGTGTATAATGATCTGGTTCTCATTTCCCTCAGCATCAGTTCATGTAAGTCTCTCTGAAATCATCCTGCTGGTCGTTTCTCACAGAGCAATAATATTCCATAACATTCATATACCATAGTTTATTCAGCCACTCTCCACTTGATGGGCATCCTTTCAGTTTCCGGTTTCTTGCCACTACAAAAAGGCCTGCCACATTTTTGCACATGTGGGGCCCTTTCCCTCCTCTAAGATCTCTTTGGGATATAAGCCCAATAGAAACGCTGCTGGGTCAAAGGGTATGCACAGTTTGATAACTTTTTGAGCATAGTTCCAGATTGCTCTCCAGAATGGTTGGATACGTTCACAGTTCCACCAACAATGTATCAGTGGCCCAGTTTTCCCACATCCCCTCCAATACTCATCTTTTTTTGTCATCTTAGCTAATCTGGCAGGTGTGTAGTGGTAGCTCAGTTTTAATTTCTTCATCTGAAAATTATCTGTTCATATCCTTTGTCCATTTATCGATTGGAGAATGGCTTGAATTCTTATAAATTTGAGTCAATTCTCTATATTTTTAAAATGAGGCCTTAATATGATAGATCTTTAGAAAAAATTGAATAGAGACAGAAAGGAATACACCTTTTTCTCAGCAGCACATGGCACCTACACAAAAATTGACCATGTATCAGGGCATAAAAACCTCATAATCAAATGCAAAAAGGCAGAAATCGAAAATGCTTCCTTTTCAGACCACAAGCAACAAAATTATATTCAATAAAGAGCCAGGAAAAGACAGGCTGAAAACAAAATGGAAATTAATCTAAAAAACAAGTGGGTCAATCAAGAAATCATGGAAACAACCCATAATTTTGTCCGCAAGAATGACAATAATAGGACAACGTACCAAAATCTATGGGATGCAGTCAAAGCAGTTCCTAGGGGAAGTTTCATATCTCTAAATAGCTGCATGAATAAAATAAAGAGAAGATCAACAAACTGGGCATGCAACTAGAAAAGCTAGAAAAAGGGCAAATTAACCCCCCCTCCCCCAACTAAATACCAAATTAGAAATTCTGAAACTCAGGAGAGGCTAATAAAATTGAAACTAAGAAAACTACTAAACTAATCAGTAAAACTAAGTTGGTTTTATAAAAAGACCAAGAAAATAGATAAATCTTTGGTTAATTTGATTAGAAAAAGGGAAGAAAAAACAAATTACCAGCATCAAAAATGAAAAAGGTGAACTTATTACCAATGAAAAAGAAACGAAAATAATTATTAGGAGTTACTTTGCCCAACTGGATAGTAGAAAATCTGACAATCTAACCAAAATGGGTAAATATTTACAAAAATACAAATTGCTCAGGTTTAGCAGAAATAAATTACTTAAATAGTCCCATTTTAGAAAAAGAAATTGAACAAGCTATTAATGAACTCCCTAGGAAAATCTCCAAATGGCTGAACAATTTATGGTATATGAATGTTATGGAATATTATTGTTCTATAAGAAATGACCAGCGGGATGATTTCAGAGAGGCCTGGAGAGACGTACATGAAGTGATGCTTAGTGAAATGAGTAGAACCAAGAGATTATTGTGCACGGCAACAAGATTATACGATGACCAATTCTGATGGACATGGCTCTTTTCAACGATGAGTTGATCCAGGCCAGTTTCATTGATCTTGTGATGAAGAGAGCCATCTACACCCAGAAAGAGGTTTGTGGGACCTAAGGGGATTACCACATAGTATTTTCACTCTTTTTGTTGTTTGCATTTTATTTTCTTTCTCATTTTTTTTTCCTTTTTGATCTGATTTTTCTTATGCAGCAAGATATTTGTATAAATATGTATACATATTTTGGATTTAACATATATTGCATTGCCATCTAGGGGAGGTAGGGGGAAGGGGGGAAAATTGGAGCACAAGATTTGCAAGGGTTAGTGTTAAAAAAAATTATCCTTGCATATGTCTTGAAAATTAAAAAGCTTTAATTTTAAAAAGCTCACATTAATTCACTAAAGTACCCATTGTAATTCTGGGTACTCAGAATATACTTCATAAAGACTTTTGACTTCTGCCATCACCAAAAGTCAATGTAGTAAGAGCAATATAAATGTGCATGATGCCTTAGAGTTTATAAAGCACTTTTTATGTATAGTTCTGATTGAAAAACTGGATCCAAAGAGTAATCACTAATGGTTCAATGTGAACTTACAAAGAGTAGATGCCTCCGGGATATGTCTTTCATGCTAACATAGGCTAAATAATAATACAAGTAGGCCTATAGTGAACTGATTGAATTACCAAACTCAAAAAAGGGCATTAACAGATCATCAACTAGGAAGGAGCTCTCCAGGAGAGTTTTAGAAAGTCTGTGCTTCAATGTATGGACCTTAGCATTTTTGTCAATGACTTGTTCCAAAATATAAATGGCATGGTTATCACATTTGTAGGTGACACAAGGATGTGAGTAAAAGCTATACTGAATCACAGAATCAGGATTCCAAAAGACTTTCTCATGAAAACCCTGGATCCAAGAGAACAAGATAATTGGGTTCAAATAATCTATGACATAAGTAGGAAATGGCAAAAATACACTTAGAACTTTTAATTGGCAAAAAAAACAAATCTCAGGTTGGTCTAACAACTAAATGTGAATTATAAGGTATCTTAGCATAGTGGACAGAATACTGAACATGGAGTCAAAAAACCCCTATGTCTTTCACCTGCGAAATAATAACTGTGTGATCATAGCTAAGAAACTCCTCTTTTGACCTACAATCTCTTTATCTTCAAAACTGGGGCAATAAAAACCCTCAATAATTGACCCATTAGGCTTTTCTGAAATCTAAATGAAATAATATCTATAAAGCACTTTGCTCTATTCAGTGTGTCATGTACCTGTGCCTATAAAGCACATAGCAGACTTGAGAGTTTCATACCTGTCAGTTGCCATTATATATATGGAAGGCAAGAAAGTTTACGAAATCTTAAACTCTATTAAAAGAGGTGGTGTGTTCAAAATAAGGGGGTAATAGTGCTGCTGGGCATTTTATTTAGGTATTGGGTTCCATTCTATGAGTCAATTTGTTACAGGTCTTTGGTAAGCTGGATAGTATCCAGAGAGTGCCAGCCAAGATGGCAAAGGACATCGTGTTTATGCCCATTTGAGATTGTTTTTTAACAAACTAGTGAAATTCTGCCTGAAAAAGAACAGACTAGGGAAACATCAGAGCACCTTCAGATATGTGGAGGGCTGCCACTCTAGCCAAACTAACTTGCAACAATAATTAAAAGAGAAAAATGTAAGTCTGAGCTGAAGAAAAACTTTCTTTACAATTATACTTTTTTGAAAGTATAATGGATTGTCTTAAGAGTGAGTGACTTGTCACTGGAAGTATTCGAGAAAAGATTAAATGATTATTTGAATAGCTTATTGTCAATTAATAAACATTTATTAAGTTGCTGATATGGACAAGACACTGTACTAAGAACAATGGTTCTTTTTCTGAGGTTTGTGAACATTTTTTAAAATAGTTTGTTTACATTTTAATATAATTTGTTTCCTTGGGGGGGGGGAGCTCCAGGGCCAGATGGATTCACAAGTAAATTCTATCAAACATTTAAAGAAAAATTAATTTCAATGCTATGCAAACTATGTGGAAAAGTGGGCAAAGAAGGAGTCCTGCCAAATTACTTCTATGACACAAATATGGGACTGATACCTAAACCAGGAAGAGCCAAAACAGAGAAAGAAAATTAGACCCAATTTCCCTCATGAATATCGATGCAAAAATTTTAAATAAAATATTAGCAAAGAGATGACAGCAACTTATCAACAGAATAATACACTATGACCAAGTGGGATTTATACCAGCAGAACTGGTTCAATATCAGGAAAACTATTACCATAATTGACTGTATCAGTAATAAAAGCCACAGAAATCATATGATCATATCAATAGATGCAGAAAAAGCTTTTGACAAAACAGCACCCATTCCTATTAAAAACACTAGAGAACATAAGGATAAAGGGAACTTTCCTTAAAATAATAAGCAGTATCTGTCTAATACCAACAGCAAGCATTATTTGTCATGGAGAGAAGCTGGACACTTTCCCCAATAAGATAAAGGGTGAAACAAGGATGCCCATTATCCTCATTATCATTCAACCTTGCACTAGAAATTTTGGCTTTAGCAATAAGAAAAGAAAAAGGAATGAGAGGAATTAAAATAGGCAATAAGGAAATAAAACTCACTCTTTGCGGATATGATGATATACCTAGAAAATCCCAGAAAATCATCCAAAAAATTACTCAAAACAACTAACAGCTTTAAAAAAGTTGGATATATATATATATATATAAACAAACAAGAATCATCAGCATTTCTACATATTACTGACAAAGTCTTGCAGCAAGAGATAGAGAAATTCCATTTAAAATAACTAGACAAAATACAAACCTGCCAAGACAAACCCAGGAACTATATGAACACAATTACACAACGTTTCTCACACAAAGTCAGATCGGAAAAATAACAATCGTTCAAGGGTTGAGCTAAAATAATAAAAATGACAATTCTGCCTAAATTGGTCTACTCGTTCAGTGCCATACCAACCAAACTCCCAAAAAATTATAGAATTAAAAAAGATAAAATTAAACTCAAAGAAATAAGGAATTAATGAAAAAATCTCAAAGGATGATGGCTTAGCAGTAACCAGACCTAAAACTCTACTGTAAAGTTGCAGTCATCACAACCACTTGTTACTCGCTAAGAAATAGAGTGGTGGATCAGTAGAATAGGTTAGATGTACACGACACAAAAATCAAGGTCTGTTAGTAATCTAATATTTTATAAATCCCCAAACTCCAGCTTCTGAGATAAGAACTCACTATTTGACAAACATTTCTGGGAAAACTGGAAAATAATGTGTCAAAAATTCAGCAAAGACTTACCTCTCATACCTTGTACAAAAATAAGGTTCAAAATGGGTACATGATTTATGTGTAAAGGGTGATATCATAAGCAAATTAGAGAGCATGGGATAATATATCTATCAGATCTTTGGAGAAGTGAGGCATTTTTGACCGAAGGAGGACTAGAGAACATTATGAAAAGCAAAATAAACAGCTTTGATTATATTAAATTACAATTTTTTGCACAAACAAAACCAATAGAAATAAGATTTAAAAGGAAGTACTAAGAGGTAGCTAGGTGGCCCAGTGGATAGAGCACCAGCCCTGAAGTCAGGAGGACCTGAGTTCAAATTTGATCTCAGACACTTAACACTTCTTAGCTGTGTGACCCTGGACAAGTCACTTAACCCCAATTGTCTCAGAAAAAAAAAAAAAAAAGGAAGGACAAAGCTGGGGGGGAAAGTTTTACAGGCAGTGCTTCTGAAAAAGTCTCATTTCTGCAATATATAAAGAACAGGGTCAAATTTATAAGAATCCAAATCATTCCCCAATAGATAAATGGTCAAAAGATATGAACAGATAATTTTCAGATGAAGAAATTAAAACCATTTCTCCTCATATGAAAAAATGCTCTAAATCACTATTGATCAGAAAAATGCAAATGAAGACAACTCTGAGATATCACTACACACCTGTCAGATTGGCTAAGATGGCAGGAAAAGATAATGATAAATGTTGGAGGGGATGTGGGAGGGCTGGGACACTGATGCATTGTTGGTGGAGCTGTGAACGGATCCAGCCATTCTGGAGAGCCCAAAGGGCTATCAAGCTGTGCATACTCTTTCACTCAGCAGTGCCACTAGTGAAAGTGGCCATCCCTGGTAGAGGGGAGCAGGAGGCATAGCTCCATCCCCAAGGATCCCAGCAAGCCTGAGACCCCCATCCCTTCTGAGGACTTCTGGTGGGGTCCGGCTGAACCTCGGAGCTCTACATCCCACCAGCGGGCAGCTGAGCTGGTGTTTGACGGATTGAGCTGTGCAGGCAGGAAGGGGAAGTAGAACTTCTCTGGGCTGCTTCCTCCCAGCTTTCATGTCTGGTCTGTGAGAGAAGGAGACAGTAACTGAAGGTCCTCATGGGGCAGCAGGTCCCAGGCTTGATCCTGGCCCTGCCACTTGTAGTCTGTCATCGGATGTCCCAGGGACTTGGCAAAATGAGACATTCTTCTCCAGCTCTAGAGACACTGGTTTCCTTGTTATGACAGGGACCTCCCAGATGAGGAAACTCCTTTACCAGTGCCGGTCAGCGCCTTCCCAGCCATTTACAGTCTTAGAGAACTGCCTGAAACAATGAAAAGCACCCATGCTCCTGCAGCTAGTGCCTTTCAAGGGCAAAACTGGAACCCATCACTGGCCAGGAAAGGCGCTTGCTGCTTTTTTAAAAAGGTGTGAAGAAATGATCAGGAAGGAGGAAGAAGAGAAGGGAGAGGAAAAAGGAGAGGAGAAAGGAAAAGGAGGAGGAGGGAGGGAGGAAAAAGAAGGAAAGGTAGGAAGAAGGGGAGAAGAAAGGGAGAAGAGAGGGAAGAAGAACAGGAGGAGGAGGAGGAAGAGGGAAAGAAAAGGGAGGAAGGGGAAGAAAAAGAGGAGAGGAGGGAAGAAAGAAGAGGGGAGAGGAGGAGATGTACTAGACAGCGCC
>JAJPUD010022593.1:11137-21163 GCA_023553655.1 Myrmecobius fasciatus | reverse complement strand
TTCCTTGGTATGATAGTTCTGGAATTTAGCAACGATATTTCTGGGGGACTTAATTTTTGGGTTTCTTTCAGGAGGGGATCAATGTATTGTTTCAATAAGTATTTTGCCTTCTGGGTCTAAAATAGCAGGGCAGTTTTCTTTTATGTTTTCCTGGAAGATAGTGTCTAGCTTCTTTTTTTTCAATCATGGCTTTCAGGAAGTCCTATAATCCTTAGATTGTCTCTCCTAGGTCTATTTTCCAGGTCAGTTGTTTTTCCACATCTTTTCATTTTTTTGTTTTTGTTTGACTGATTCTTGAAGTCTTCATTAGTCATTCATTTCCAATTGTTCGATTCTAATTTTTAATGTCTTATTTTTTTCAGTTACTGTTTTTAGCTCCTTTTGTAATTGGCCAATTTGTTCCTTGTAGTCTTTTTCCATTTTATTTTGCAGTGATCTCATTTCATTTCCCCATGTTTCTTCCAATTGTCTTTTAAGATCCTTTATGTAATCTTCAAAGAAAGCCTTGTGACATGGAGTCCAGTTTATGTCTCTCTTTGGGGCTTTTTCTGGAGTTGCTTTACCTTTAGGAGCTTCAGGATTTGATGTCTGTTTTTCCCTCTCTACATAAAAGTTGTCTATGGTGAGAGCTGTTTTTGGTTTTTTATTTATTTTTTTAAAGGTATGAGGTCTGTTCAAGGCAAAGGGGGGACAGCTGCTTTAATTCACTCTGGGGCAGTTCAGCTGATTGAATTATTTCAGGTACTGGACAGTTCTGCTGATTGATTGATCACCCTAGGGTACTATGTAATGGCAGCTAGTTCCAATGCTCATCAGGGGTTCCGTGGTTCATAATCCACCCCCCCACAAAAGGCAGACCCTCCAAACCACCTGCCCACAATCAGGACAGATTGGCTCAAGAGGCTTGCAGAAGACTCCCCAGGTGTGTGAAAAGCACAATGCTCCCACTCCTGTTCCGACTCCTGTTCCAGCTCCCTGCTCCAGCTCCCTGCCCTGGTCTCCCTGTGCTGCAGTCTGGGTTCAGCAGACCACCCCCCTGCCCAATTAAAACAGACCTGTTTTGAATTTCTTCCACAGTATCTTCTTCTAGAAATGTGTTGTCCTCCAGATATTGTGGATTTTTTTGCTTCAAAATCAGTCTAGAGGCTTCATATGTTGTTGGTTTGAGGGAAGGTTAAAGGAGGTTACAAAGACTCCTGTCTGATCTCTGCCATCTTTGCTCCACCCCTGGAGTTCCTATTGTATGGCAACTATTTTTTTAATCAGGAGAATATCTTCAGAAAAATTGGTCAAATAGAAAAAGAGGTACAAAAATTCACTGAAGAGAAAAAAAAGAAAACTAAAGGGCAGTATCAGCCAAATGGACAAGGAGATACAAAAAAGTTCCCTGAAGAAAATAATTCCTTAAGAATTATAACTGGGGTAAAGGAAACATGTTTTTATGAAGAATAAAGAAAAAATAAAACAAAATTTAAAAAATGTCAAAAAATTAGAAGTCAATGTGAAATATTCATTGGAACATAACTTATCTGGGAAAAAATAGCCAGGAGACATCATTAAAAGGAGCATTTAAAGCCATGATTAATAAACGAGCCTAGACAATATATTTCAAGAAATTATCAAGGAAAACTGTCCTTGAAATCTAAAACAATAAGGTAAAATAGAAATTGAAAGAATTCACTGATTTCTTTCTGAAAAAGATCCCAAAATGAAAACTCCCAAGAATATTATAACGTAATTCCAGAACTCCCAGGTCAAGGAGAAAATACTGCAAGCAGCCAGAAAAAAACAATTCCAGTATTTTGGAATCATAGCCATGTTACTACAAAGTGTTAAAGATTCTATATAAAATGATTAGATTGGATTAGAAGATTATATTCTGGAAGGTAAAGGAGCAAAGATTACAACCAAGAATCACCTACCCAGAAAAATTGAATGTAATCCTTCATATAAAAAGTGGTCATTTGATGAAATAAAGGACTTTTAAGAATTTTTGATGAAAAGACCAGAGATGAATAGAACATTTGACTTGCATATAAAATACTCAAGAGAGGCATAAACAGACAAGCAAGAAAGGGAAATCATAAGGGATTTAATGAGATTAAATAAATTGTTTACATTTTTACATGAAAAGATGGTACTTGTAACTCTGTAATACATGCACACACACACAGGGGTGAGTTGAATATGAAGGGATGATACATAAAACATTAAAATTAATGGAGATTAATGTACTGGGGGAAAGAGAAAAGTAGCAGAATAGGACAAATTATTTCACAAAAAAAGACACAAGAAAAAGGAAGTGAGAGGGAGTGAAGAAAACTATTAATCATCAGAACTATCTGAAAGGGATTAATAAAAATATTAAATTGGGTAGAATAATCTGTTTTACCATAAAGGAAATATGGTGGGAAGGGATTAAAAGAGGAAGGAGTATATGTTTGATAGAAGAGAAGACTGTGGGAAAAGGTAGAAGGAAGCAAAATACCTTTCTGGAGGGACAGGTTGGAAAGGAGAAAGACAATAGAATAAACAGGGAAATAGGATGGAAGGAAATACAGTTTACATTAGTAAATGTGAAAACAATTTTGAAGCTAGTTTCTTTGATAAATACCTAATTCCTCAAATATATACAAAATTGAATCAGAATAAGTTATTCCCTAAATGACAAACCACAAAATGATATAAACAGTTTTCATATGGAGTAATCAAAACTATCTATGGCCATATTTTTTTAAAAAAGTTATCTTCCTCACTATTGATTGGAGAAATTGTATTTAAAATAATTTTGGGTACCATCTCATACCTATAAAATTGGCTAATAAGGAAGAAAAATAAAATGCCAAATTGTGGAGGGATTCTGAGAAAAGGAGATATTACTAAATTGTTGGTGGAATTGTGAACAGATTCAATAATTCTGAAAAACAATTTGAAACTATGCCCAAAGAGCTGTAAAACCATGCATATATTTTGACCTAAAAATACTATTACTATGTCTGTATTGCCCAAACGATAAAGTACTAAAAAGATAGTGACTTATATGTGTTATATTCCATAAAAATTATATTTATAGCAGTTTTTTTTTTCTGGGGGTAAAGAATTGGAAATCGATGGGATGCCCATGAATTGGGCATGTGAATAAACTATTGAATATGATTATGATGGAATACTATTGTTCTGCAAGAAACAAAGAGAAGAATGCTCTAAGAAAAATCTCGAAAGACTTCTGTGAGCTGATAGGAAGTGAAATGTACAGTGTACAGAACAATAGAAATACTGTATGATAATCAGGTATGAATGATCTAACTATTCTAGGCAATACAGTGATCCAAGACATGCTGCAGGACTTATACTGTAAAATGTTATCCATACTCAGAAAAAGAACTGATGTTGTCTGCATATTTTTAACTTTATTTTTATTGAAAAGGGTTTTTATTTTTTTGATCTATATTTTATTTTATAACATAATTATTATAGAAATATTTTGTATGACTAAATATGCATAATTTACATGAAATGGCTTGTTTTCTCAAATGGCAGCTTGTGGTGGGAAAATGGAGAGGAAAAAAGAGAGTGTCAATTTAAAGCTCAAATTTTCAACGCAAAATTTAAAATTTGTTTTTACATGTAAATGGGAGGAAAATACAAAATTAATGAGAGAGACAACAATATGCAGAAATTACTAATTATAACTGATTTTATGATAATTTTGGAAAGAATGAATATAAAACATATGGAGGAGTCTGGAAATGTTTACATTAAGCAATGAAAAGTAATATGGACAATGATTATAAAAATAAAAATTTTAAGGATAATTGCAAAAAAATTATCTAAAATAAATATTGGAACATTAGAAAGAAAAAACAGCCTCAATGAAAATATCAGAAATTACAAAATTTCCATTTTTCTGAAGAATTTTCAGCATCCAAAATTGTAGAACATTGTAAACAATGCCATTTTAAAATATATTGTTTGAATTTTCCAGCTATTTTTTTTCATTTTGTGGATCATTTTTTAATTGTTCTTTTTTTTCTGGTACACACACACACATATTAGCTTTTTAAATAAATATTTTTATGAATGATTTTGGAGGAGAAAAATCAGAACAAAGGCAAAAAATCAGGAGACAGTATAAAAAAGCTGAAAGAAGAATTGAGCACAGGATGATTTACATTCAATCTCCATAGTTCTTTTTCTGGATGTAGATGGTATTTTCTATCCAAAGTTGATAGGGATTGTGTTGAAGCACTCAAGCACTGAGAAGAACAAAGTCTTTCATAGCTGATCATCACACAATCTCGCTGTTACTATGTACAATGTATTCTTACTTCTATTTGTTTTGCTCAGCCTCAATTTGCGTAAATATTTCCAGGCCTTTCTAAAATCAATTGGTTCATCATTTTTATAGAGAAATAATATTCCATCATCTTCATATATGACAATTTATTCACCCATTCCCAACTAATGGGCATCTACTTATTTTTCAATTCTTTGGTACCAGAAAAAGAGCTGTTACAAACATTTTTTACACATTGGGGCCTTTTCTTTTCTTTATGATTACCTTCAGACCTAGACCTAGTATTGGCACTATTAAGTCAAAGGCTAAATACAATTTTATGGTCCTTATGGTCATTGTTCCAAATTGCTCTCCAGAATGATTGGATCATCCAGAATGATGACTGTTTTATAATATAATTTTGGGTCTGGTACTGCTAGGCTACTATACTTGGTATGTTTTTTTTTCCTTGATTCCCTTGATATCCATGAGGTTTTGTTGATTCAGATGAATTTTGCTATTTTTTTTTCTAGCTCTATAAAATATTTTTTTGGCAGTTTGATTGGTGTAGTACTGAATGAGCAGACCAATTTAGATAGAATTATCATTTTTATTATATTACTTCAGCCTTCCCATGAGTAATTAATATTTTTTTCAATTGTTAAGATCTGACTTTATTTGTGTGAGAAGTGTTTCATGATTGTGTTCATATAGTTACTGCATTTGTCTTGGCAGATAGAAACCCAAATATTTTGTTTTTTTCTAAATTATTTTAAATGGAATTTCTTTTTCTATCTCTTACTGGTAGGGTTTATCAGTAATATATAGAAATTCTGATAATTGGGTTTATTTCATATCCTGCAACTTTTCTAAAGCTGTTAATTGTTCTGAGTTTTTGTAAGGTTTTTTAGGATTCTTTAAGTATATCTTCTTATCATCTGCAAAGACTTAAATTTTATTTCCTCATTGCATATTTTAATTTCTTTAATTTATTTTTCCTTTCTTATTGCTAAGATCAATATTTCTAGTACAACACTGAATAATAGTGGTGATAATATGCATCCTTGTTTCACCCCTGATCTTATTGTGAATGTACCAATTTCTCTGCATTACAAATAATGCTTTCTGTTGATTTTAAGAAAGATGCTGTTTATTATTTTAAGGAAAGTTCTTTTTTCCACATGTTCTCTATTATTTATAATAGGAATGTGTGCTGTATTTTGTCTCAAGCTTTTTCTTCATCTATTGACATTATCATATAGTGTCTATTGATTTTCTTATTGATAGGGTCCATTATGGCAAAAGTTTTCATGATACTGCACTACCCCTGCATTCCTGGTTAAAAAAAAAAAAAAAAAAAAAACCAAAAAAAAAACCAGTTGATCATAGTGTATTGCCTTGCTGACAAGTTGCATTAATCTCATTGCTAATATTTTATTTAAATTTTTTTCATTGAGGTTCATTAGGGAGATTAGTCTGTAATTTTCTTTCTGTTTTGGTATTTCCTGGTTTAGAAATCAGTACAATATTTGTGTCATAGAAGGAACTTAGCAGGACTCCTTCTTTACCCATTCTTCCAACTAATTTACATAGATTGGAATTAATTGTTCTTAGAATAAACTGAATTCAAAGTTTCTTAATAAGGGTGACTTCAGAAGAATTTTTTTTTCAGGTAAAAACTATATAAGAAGGAAGGTAAAGTTTTGGTCTCTTTCCATAAAAAGATTGGCCCTAGCAATGAAATAATCAAACTGTGAAATAGTCATATTGCCATATGAAATGAATGCAAAGAACTGTGATTCACAAAATGATGTCCTTTAAAGATATGAAAATTCAAGTTGATGTAAAAAAGGCAGGGACAGGAAGGTATGACACTTTGCTTATTGTAAAGCAAAAAGCAAAGACTACAAGAAACTTCACTGACTGTGTCATTGTTCTCAGTTTCTTCATATGAAGTAATATTCCTAAGATCATACCTCAGTTAGGGCTTGAAGTAGCACAGTCAGATGTTCAAAGCTAAGAAATTTTGCTAGGATAGTGTTAAAATGATGACGATGATGATAACTAACATAAATAGAGCTTTATGATTTTCAAAGTTCTATATGATTATCTTATTTGATTAAAAAATGTGAAATAGGTGGTATTTGTAGATAGCCCTTTTAAATACAGGGAAATAAAGTACTAGAGAGGTAAAAATTTTTTGCAAGGTCATATATCTAGTGAACATCTGAGGCAGGATTTGAATTTAGTTCTTTCTGATTTCAAGTTTTCAAGTATTGTACTCAATTCATCTAGTTGGAAAATTGTAATATTATTTTTCTCACCAATTACTATTGTTCTAGACATAATCTTCAAAGACTAATGACCAAAACAATCTACACAATTAAAAAAAAACAATTTCTAGATTATATATAGAACACAGCCTCATCCCAGTCAACAGTTTTTTTGTTTTTTTTTAGGAGGGGCTTAGGGGACAGAATGAGTATTTGCTATATTTCCCAGTACAGATTCAATAAAAATTACCTGAAATAAACATAACTATGCATTTTGAAAATTAACTATGGGATGGAATTCATTTCTTGCGTGACCAAATTAGAAAGTAAAAATTCTCCTCTTGGCACAGAATAGAGATGAATCTCCTCAATCCAAACTTCTTTCTTTTTCAGATCAGTAATTTATGCAGGTGAAATCAGATTAAAATGAACAGGCAAGGCAATCTGGGAGATAAAGAGGAGTCATAGAAAGGTCAACATGCAGCTTGAGGGACAGGAGCAAGTCACAGAGGAAGAGTTATACCAGCTTTGCCTGAGCTCTAGTTGGGGGATCTACAGGCACTTTGAACAGACTTTCATGAGCCTTAGGTCTTTTTTAGTAGCTGATCAAAACATGTCCTTGTGACTTCCTTCTCTTTACTAATCCTCTTATTATTGATTCTCCTGGAAACGTATTGTTCCTCAACCACTAGACTACCCAAGACTAGCAGTATTTTCCAGTTTTTCCCTATAAACATACCCCCATGAACAAATTAATCCATTATTACTTTTTTCCTGAAAATCACTGATGGTGCATCAAAAATACCCTTTAAGTCCCTGTTAAGCTCAATAAATGTCTTTTCCTTCAGATTGATTCAGTACACTAGTATAACTGAAGGTTTTTTTTTTTTCTCAAAATGTATATATTTTTTCTGTATGTGTGACTTTGCTGATTCAGGAAACTCCTAGATTTTTAATCTTTATAGGTAAGCTATTCATCTGAAGTATAAAACCCCAGAGAGGGGCCTAGGACACTGAAACGTGAAAGTACTTGTTTCATGTATATATCTGTGTCACCTTTGTACCTAGTTATTCTTGCTTCCAAGGCTTATTCTATCCATTGCACCAGATTTCCTCTTAATCTTCACTCTTAGGCATCAAATATTCAGTTCACAAATAGGAGATGTGGAAAAGCAATTAGAAGTTCTGAAAAAAAATTGAAATTTTTTGTGACCTATGTGTTATGTGGCACATGTAAGAAAAAAGCTGAGGCAGGATTGAACTGTAAGGATTCCAGAAACAGGAAGCTAATGATATACTAAGCCCTTGTGAGACTTCATCTCAAGTACTCTCTATTTCTGGGAGTGACAGGATCAGATGTATTATAAGGAGATTAAGGGTACCTTGAACTTTGGTTGGTGAAGGTCCTTGAGTTCATATAATAAGAGGGACTGATTTAAATCCCTGAGGACATGAATACTAGGGAGAAGGAAAGATTCTGAGGGGAAATGATATGCTCAAGTATCTGAATCATACAGAACAGTGATTTGGCTTGTTCTCTTTTGCCTAAGGATACAGAAACAGAAATAATTGCTATAAATAACAGGCAGCTTTAGGATTAATATCAGGAAAAAAATTTTTTAAACAAATACAAACTGTTCAAAAGTAAAGTGGGATGCTTTCAGAGAGCTAGTAGGTTTTCCTTCCTTGGAAGTGTTCAAAGAGACATTGAACACCAAGTCATCAGTGAAATTCTAGGGGGGGTTCCTTTCAAATAGGGTTAGACGATTTTTCCCTGAATCCCCTTCAAAATTTTCAATTATTTTATTTTATTATAAATTCACAATCTCTCAGTTAATATATTGCATGTTGTTTTTATTATTGTTATTTTAGAAGGGGATTCTGAGAAGATAGCAGAGTAGGGCAGAAAATTCCAATCTTTCTAAATTCTCCCCAATAAACAAAAGAAAATTGCTCCTAATGGCAAATGGAGACTTTGCATGAAAAACAAATAAGAGTTGGGACAGAACAGTGGTTTTCCTGGTATGACCTGAGAAGAGCTGAAGAATTGATTCCAGGACAGCAACTTAGCTGATGTGAAGTATGAACTTCTTCAGGGTACTTCTGCTGAAATAGCAAGCAGAATCTAGTTGGATTTGGAGGCGGCCTCAGTCCCAAATAGAGGAGCTTTCAATCCCTGAAAAAGTGAGGTGTTAGGGGCCTAATTCAGGGAAGATAGGGGGAACCTCTTCTGACAAGAAATGTCAGGCCTAATTATTCAGCTTAGACTTGCATCTGGGAAAGAAGGAATCAGCGCATGCCTGGTGAGTGTGGTAGCTTCTGTCTGCAAGGATTTATAGGAGGATTGAGTTCTTGGTTTGGGGCTGCAGAACAGAGAGAAGAACTGAAGTGAAGACAGAGGTACCATCCCAACCCCACCACCCTCACAGTTACAGGACAAATCATTACACTAGCAAGCCCTTATTAAGGAGAAAAAATGATTAGGCAAAGGAGAAAGAACCTAACTATAGAAAGTTACTAGCCCAATAGGGAAGACTAGGGACCATCTTCAGAGAAGGACACTGAAGTGAAAAAAGCCTTTCCATCCACTAAAGGTAATTTTAGATGGTTACTGCATAAAAAGGAATTCAAAGAACTCAAAAAACACTTTAAAAAAATCAAATGAGGGGGCAGCTAGGTGGCACAGTAGATAGAGCACCAGCCCTGAAGTCAGGAGGACCTGAGTTCAAATCTGGCTCAGACACTTAACATCCCCTAGCTGTGTGACCCTGGGCAAGTCACTTAACCCCAACTGCCTCAGCAAAAAGCAAAAAAAAAAAAAATCAAATGAGAGATACAGAGGAAATAGAAGAAAAAAGGAAACATTCAAGAAAAAGAATAAGCTTATGAAAAGAAAGCCAAGCATCTAGAAAAAGAGATCTAGAGTTTTCAGGAATAAAATGATTCTGATTCTTTGAAAATTAGAATAAGTCAAGAAAAAGACAGTATTATTATGAGAAGAGATAACAAAACAGAATATGAAGAGTGAAAAAAATTGAAGAAAATATGAGGCATCTCATAAGAAAAACAACAGATCTGAAAAATAGATAATGAAGAGAAAAAACAGAAAAATAATTGGACTATTTAAAAGCTATGACGAAAAAAAATAACCTTGCTACAATAATACAAGAAATAAAGAAAATTGCCCTGCAGTGATAGAACAAGAAATAGGGAAAATATACAATGATCACCAAATCAAAGGAATGATAACAAGAAAAACACAAGAATATAAATACTAAATTTCAAAATTCCCAGATCAGAGAAAATTTTATGGACAATAAAAATAACAGCACAAAAGCAAAACAACAACACAACAAAAAACAATTTACATATGCTAGAGTGACAATTATAATTGCGGAAGAATTTTCAGTGGCTAGTATAAAAGACCACTACTTCTGGACTTCTATGAAACAACAAGGTAAAGAACCTGGGTTATAC
>JAJPUD010022592.1:0-21163 GCA_023553655.1 Myrmecobius fasciatus | reverse complement strand
TCTCAGAATTAGATAAATCAAACCACAAAATAAATAAGAAAGAAGTTAGGGAGGTAAATAAAAGGCTAGAAAAGTTAGGTATGGTAGATCTCTGGAGGAAATTGAATGGTGATAGAAGGGAGTATACTTTTTTCTCAGGGGTTCATGGAACTTATACGAAAATTGATCATGTGTTAGGGCATTAAAACTCAAAATCAAATACAGAAAAGCAGAAATAATAAACGCATCCTTTTCAGATCATGATGCAATAAAAATCACATGTAATATAAGGCCAGGAGAAAACAGACCACAATTTAATGGGAAATTAAATAATCTAATCCTGAAGAATGAATGGGTGAAAGAGCAAATTATAGACACAATCAATAACTTCATCCAGGAGAATGACAATAATGAGGCAACATATCAAAATTTATGGGACAAGGCCAAAGCGGTTATAAGGGATAATTTTATATCTCTAGATGCTTACTTGCATAAAACAGAGAAAGAGAAGATCAATGAACTGGGTTTACAATTAAAAAAGCTAGAAAAAGACGAAATTAAAAACCATCAATTAAATACCAAATTGGAAATTCTGAAAATAAAAGGGGAGATTAATAAAATTGAAAATAAGAAAACTATTGAATTAATAAATAAAAGTAAGAGTTGGTTTTATGAAAAAACCAACAAAATAGATAAGCCTTTAGTTAATTTGATTAAAAAAAGGAAAGAGGAAATTCAAATTGTTAGTCTCAAAAATGAAAAAGGAGAACTTTCCTCCAATGAAGAGGAAATTAGAGTAATAATTGGGAGTTTCTTTGCCCAACTTTATGCCAATAAATTTGATAATCTAAATGAAATAGAGGAATATCTACAAAAATATAGATTGCCTAGGTTAACAGAAGAGGAAATAAATAATTTAAATAGCCCCATTTTAGAAAAAAGAAATAGAACAAGCTATTAATCAACTCCCTAAGAAAAAATCTCCAGTGCCGGATGGATTTACATGTGAATTCTACCAAACATTCAAAGAACAATTAATCCCAATACTATATAAACTATTTGATTTTCTCTTCCCTTTCCCCTTTCTCCCTTCCCCCCTCCCCAGTACTTTATTTTTGATGACCACCTCCCTCCAACAGTCTTCCTTGCTTTAGAACCACTCCCTCCCCTTTATACCTTTTCCCTAATCCTTCTATTAGTTTATTCCTTTCCTTTCCTCCTTTCCCTCCAACCTTCCCAAAAGGAGAGTCAGGCCTTTCTTTAAAGCCAAATGTGTCCGATATACTCTCTTAGAGTCCAATCTAATGAGAGTAAGGTTTACACTATACTCATCACCCTCCCTTCTTTCCCTCAATTATATTAGATCTTCTATGTCTCTTTATGAGATTTTGCCTTATTTTACCTCCTTTATTTTTACTTTATTTTGCTTCCTTCCCCCCCTGTTTTTCAGTATGGTATCCCTTCCACCTCTAATTTCTTTTCCATTATCATTAAAGAATATACCCCCATTCTTTAAGGATACCTATAGTAGAAATATAGTTCTCAAGAATTCTTTCCTTTTTACCTTTTTATGCTTCTCTTCAGTTCTGTGTTTGGAGGTCAATTTTTTTGTTTAGATCTGGTCTTTTCATTAGAAATAGGTGAAATTCTCCTGTATCGTTGAATGACCATCTTCTTCCCTGGAAGATGATGCTCATTCTAGCTGGATAACTTATTCTTGGCTGTAATCCAAGTTCTTTTGCTTTTCAGAATATCTGATTCCAGGCCCTTTGATCCTTTAATGTGGAAGCTGACAGATCTTGTGTAATTCAAATTACAGTTCCTCTGTATTTAAACTGTTTCTTTCTGGCTGCTTGCAATATCCTTTCCTTGGTGTGATAGTCATGAATTTGGCCATGATATTCCTTGGGGTTTTAATGTTGGGGTCTCTTTCAGGAGGTGATCAGTGAATTTGAAAGAATTCAATGCTAATTTTGCCTTCTGATTCTAAAACATCAGGGCAATTCTCTCTCATAATTTCCTGGAAGATAGCATCAAGGTTCTTTTTTTTTCATCATAGACTTCACAGAGTTCAATAATCGTTAGATTGTCTCTCCTGGATCTGTTTTCCAAGTCAGTTGTTTTTCCCAGGATATATTTCATATTTTCTTCTATTTTTTCATTTTTTTGTTTTTGTTTGACTAATTCTTGAAGTCTTATTGAGTCATTTCCCTCTATTTGTTCAATTTTGATTTTTAAAGTATTATTTCCTTCAGTTATCTTTTTTTAACTCCTTTTGTAGCTGGCCAATTAAATTTCTTGGTTCAATGCATTCTTTTTCCATTTTGCCAATTTTATTTTTCAGTGAATTGTTGTCTTTTTCCAATTCACCAATTTTGTTTCCCAGTGAATTGTTGTCTTTTGCAATTCACCATTTTTATTTTCCAGTGAATTGGTGATTTTTTTCCAATTCACCAATTTTATTTTTCAGTGAGTTGTTTTGTTTTTCCAATTCACCAGTCTTGTTTTCCGGTTTTTGACATCTCTGTTGCCCTGATCTCAATTTATTTCCCCATTCTTCTTCGATCTCTCTTTTGAGATTCTTTATGCAATCTTCCAGGTAAGCCTTCTGAAAAGGAGACCAGCTTAAGTCCGCCTTTGTGGCTTCATCTGGGATTGTTTTCAGATTCTCATGAGGGACTGCCCTACTTACTCTCCGTAGAAGCTGTCTATGATGAGAGCTCTCTTCTGCTTCTTGCTCAAGATATTGAGCTGAGGTATCAGTCACCAGCAGGGAATTCTGCCACAGTTTCAATTTGCCCTGGGGCAGTTTGCTGAGCTGACTTCTGGTCTGAGTCTGGTCATCTAGATCCACACTAGGACCACGCTTTCACCTGCTCACAATCCACCCTTTACCAAAGGCAGATCTGCCAAAGCACCTGCCTGCGAGTAGAGCAAAGTGGCCCAGGCATCTCCCAGGGACTTCCTGGGTGCCTAAAATCTGCCTCTGTTGCAGCCCGACTTCCACCCCGGATGCACTGGGGTCTGATTACGGCCAGCTGCCTATTCCCCTGAGACTAACCTCCCGAGTTTTTTCAAAGTAGATTTTTTGATAGAAGTGCATTGTAGTCCAAGTGTTTGGTGGAGCCCTCACTCTAAAACCAGTTTGGAGCCTCAATTTGTCTGGGTCTGAGGGAAGGTCTAAGGAGCTCACAGAGAATGCTATCTGCAGTTAGCAATCTTGGCTCTGCCTATATAAACTATTTGAAAAAATAGGGAAAGAAGGTGTTCTACCAAATTCCTTCTATGACACAGATATGGTGCTGATAGCTAAACGAGGTAGGGAGAAAACTGAGAAAGAAAACTATAGACCCATTTCCCTAATGAGTATTGATGCAAGAATTTTAAATAAGATTTTAGCAACAAGATTACAGAAAGTTATCCCCAGGATAATACACCATGACAAAGTAGGATTTATACCAGGAATGCAGGGCTGGTTCAATATTAGGAAAACTATTAGCATAATCAATTATATTAATAACCAAATTAACAAAAACCATATGATTATGTCCATAGATGCAGAAAAAGCCTTTGATAAAATCCAACACCCTTTCCTATTAAAAACACTAGAGAGTATAGGAATAAATGGGCTTTTCCTTAAAATGATCAGTAGCATCTACTTAAAACCATCAGCAAGCATCATATGGAATGGCATCAAACTAGAACCATTCCCAATAAGATCAGGAGTGAAACAAGGCTGCCCACTGTCACCATTATTATTTAATATTGTCTTAGAAATTTTAGCTTTGGCAGTAAGAGAAGAAAAAGAGATTGAAGGAATTAGAGTAGGTAATGAGGAAACCAAATTATCACTCATTGCAGATGATATGATGGTATACTTAGAGAACTCTAGAGACTCGACTAAAAAATTACTAGAAACAATTCACAACTTTAGCAAAGTCGCAGGATACAAAATAAATCCACGTAAATCATCAGCATTTTTATATATTACCAATAAAGTTCAGCAACAAGAGATACAAAAAGAAATTCCATTCAAAATAACTGTTGATAGTATAAAATATTTGGGAATTTATCTACCAAGGGAAAGTCAGGAATTATATGAACTAAACTACAAAGACTTTCCACACAAATAAAATCAGACCTAGTCAATTGGAAAAACATAAAATGCTCATGGGTAGGCTGAGAGAATATAATAAAAATGACAATACTACCCAAACTAATTTACTTATTTAGTGCCATACCAATCAAATTCCCAGGAAATTATTTTACACATCTAGAAAAAATAATAGCAAAATTCATTTGAAAGAGCAAAAGATCAAGAGTTTCAAGAGAATTAATGAAAAAAAAAAGGCTGATGATGGTGGACTTGCTTTACCAGATCTAAAACTATATTATAAAGCAGCAGTCATCAAAACCATTTGGTACTGGCTAAGAAATAGAGCAGTCAATCAGTGGAATAGGATAGAATCACAGAACAAACTAGGCAATAACTACATCAATATAGTCTTTGATAAACACAAAGACCCCAGCTTCTGGGATAAGTACTCACTATTTGACAAAAATTGCTGGGAAAATTGGAAACTCGTGTGGAAGAAATTAGGGCTTGACCCACATCTAACACCACATACCAATATAAGATCTAAATGGGTTCATGATCTGGATATAAAGAGTGATATTATAAGTAAATTAGAGGAATGTAATATAGTTTACCTCTCAGACCTATGGAGATGTAATAAATTTATGTCTAAAGAAGAATTGGAACTCTTAACTGAACACCAGATAGATAACTTTGACTATATTAAGTTTAAAAATTTTTGGACAAACAAAACCAATGCAGTCAAGATTAGAAGGGAAGCAATAAATTGGGAAATCATCTTTACATTTAAGGGTTCTGATAAAGGTCTCATCTCTAAAATATATAGAGAATTGTCTTATATTTATTCAAGCCATTCTCCAATCGATAAATGGTCAAAGGATATGAACAGACAATTTTCAGAGGATGAAATTAAAGCTATTTATAGTCATATGAAAAGGTGCTCCAAATCACTATTGATCAGAGAAATGCAAATCAAGACAACCCTGAGGTACTATTACACACCTGTCAGATTGTCTAAAATGACAGGAAAAGATAATGATGAATTTTGGAGGGGATGTGGGAAGGCTGGGACACTGATGCATTGTTGGTGGAATTGTGAATGGATCCAGCCATTCTGGAGAGCAATTTGGAGCTATGCTCAAAAAGTTATCAAACTGTGCATACCCTTTGACCCAGCAGCATTTCTATTGGGCTTATATCCCAAAGAAATCATAACGGAAGTAAAAGGTCCCATATGTGCAAGAATGTTTGTGGCAGCCCTTTTTGTAGTGGCTAGAAACTGGAAACTGAATGGATGCCCATCAATTGGAGAGTGGCTGAATAAATTATGGTATATGAATATTATGGAATATTATTGTTCTGTAAGAAATGACCAGCAGAACGATTTCAGAGAGGCCTGGAGAGACTTGCATTAACTGATGCTGAGTGAAATGAGCAGAACCAGGAGATCATTATACATGGCAAAAACAATACTATATGATGATCAATTCTGATGCACATGTCTCTCTTCAACAATGAAATGTTTCAAACCACTTCCAATTGTTCAGTGAAGAAAGCCATATACAACCAGAGAGAGGGATGTGAAATGTGGACCACAACATAACATTTTCATACTCTCAATTGATGTTTGCTTACATTGTGTTTCCTTTATTTGATATTTCTCTCTTGCAGATACGATTTTTCTTGCACAACAATGATGTGTGGAAATATGTATACATATGTTCAATTTGTCAAATATTTTATCATAATTAACATGTAGTGGATATCCTGCCATCTAGGGGAGGGGTGGGGAGTAGGGGGGAAAATTTGTAATAGAAAGCTTTGTAAGGGTTAATGTTTAAGAATTACCCATACATATGTTTTGCAAATAAAAACATAAAATTATTTTTAAAAAAGGAAGTCTCTAGGAAAAAAACCTTGGGAATCTGTGCTTAGTGCTTAAGGAATTAGTCCTTAAGTGTTTAGCATGTTAATCAATGACTTGTTAAAGGCCTAAATAGTATACTCTTCATAATTACATATCAGAAGAAATTGGGAAGGAAGCTTGCCATGTTAGATCATAGAGTCATGATCCAAAAAGATAGTGGAAAGCATGAACACTGGATTAAATCAAAAAGGATAAAATTCCGTAAGGTTGGATGACAGGGTTAAAAAAATAAATCAATTTTGGAAGTGTAATATGGGACAAGTATGGCTTACAGAAATTGTTCTCAATAAAAATCTGAGGGTTTTAGTGTATTTGAAGTTCAATATATGAGTCAGCAATGGGGTACACAATAAGTCTAATGGGACAGAAGGCTGAATAAGATGGGGATAGCTTTCAAGAATAGGCAAATGAGAGTCTCACTATATTTTGTGTTCTTCACATCTCATCTGGAGTTTGAGATTCAGTCCTGGAAGCCATTGTTTAAGGAAGACATTAAGAAGGTGGAGAGTGTGGGGGGAAGGGCACACAGAGGATGCAGGCCCTCCTGTCCACATCATATAAGAACCATTTGAAGGGATAGGGCATGCTTAACCTGGAGAAGAAATCATGTCTCTCAAACCTTTTTAAATGCCATGAAGTGTTTAGATTTTGTGACTGCTGCAAATTATAATAGTCACCTTTGTTTTCTCCCAAGAAGAAGTTCCAGAAAGCATCTTTTCCCACCCCTATTATTTGCAGAGATAAGGACGTATGAGGATGGGATGACAATGGGACTATGTTGGATATCTTTGATATGTTGTGTTGATTTTCATTATTCTTTTTTACAAAGGATGACTGACTGGAAGGAGACAAGGTATACTGGTAAATGTAAAATGTAGGTAATGCAAAAATCAAAGATATTTTAAAATCAGCAACAGTAAATGTATTGTGCACAATTTCTCATAACCCAGATATCAATAACACACTTATGTGCCTAGGAATATGGTGTAGGAGGAGAAGCCAGAACAGAGGATTCTGGGAACTTGAGACTATTTACTTCTAAAGTTTGTTTTTTCAAATATAGGATAGACATTTTGGTCTGTAGGGTAAAGAAGATATTAATTCCCTGCAGATCTTCTCATACTGGGATGCTGGTCCTGAGATAAACACATGGATCGTGATATATCTGTAAAGAACACACGTCCCAGAAATAACTGGGCCACAATTATTGAAAGACTGGATTCCTCTTCAAACTTTGTTTTTCAGATTCTACTGAGGATAAGTGTTGTTGCTTTTGTTGTTATGTCCAGTTCTTTGTGAACACATAGACCATACCATCCATGGGTTTTCTTGGCAAGGATACTTGAGTGGTTTGCCATTTCTACTCTGTGGAATAAGGCATACAGAGGTTAAGTAATTTTCTCAGGGTCACATAACTAGTAAGTGTTTGAGCCCAGATCTGAACTCCCATCTTTCTAACTCCAAACCCAACAGTTTATCCACTAAGTCAACTAGCTGCCTACCAATTATAGTACAAACTACATAGCACAGTGGTAAGAATGATGGTTCACATTTACAAAGGGCTTAATAATCTACAAAGTATTTTCTTACAATACATTTATTGTTGTTGCTTTTAAAGTGTCTTTGGTTTTCACATCACCTACATTGTACATTTCCCAGTATACTCTTCCTCCTCCCAGTGAGTCATCCTTTATAAAAAATAATAATAAAAAAAGAAAATTTAACAAAACAAATATATCAGATATCCAACATTGCTCCATTGGTGTTCCATTCTCAAAGATCTTCATCTCAGAAAAGAATGGGGGTGAGAAAAAATGTTTTCTGAAACTTCTTCTTGAGGGAATCAAAGGTAAAATATCAAATTATTCTCATTTGATGGAAGAGGAAGCTGAAGAAAATGAAGTTAAATGACCTGTCCAAGATCACAGAGTTAGACAAGTAAAAGAGACAAAACTAAAATAAGATGTCCCAAGCCTTTTTCCACTATATTTCACTATTCCTAGATCTTAAATCAAACCATTCATTGGCCTTTCCAATGCAAATACCTGAAAAGACTCTGGAGCTCAATACCTATCAGGAACTAGAAGGATCATAGACATTTCAAATACGCAACCAAAGAACAAACTTTATCTAATCCATACCAAATAAAAATTCTAAGGATGGAGATTAGCTATGATTTTACCAGAATAGGTTTCTTTCTAGAGAAAGAAATACTCCTTCTAATGTTTATTTTTACATATACATATATGTGCATATACACAAATACATATGTGCATATGTACATAATGCAAATTACATCGCTGTATTATATATTATATATCATATGTGCTAGAGCAAATTCTTATCTTTTTAGAAGCAGTTCTGAAATTTGCCTTATTTTAAATTGCAAGAAGTCAAGAAAAGTAGAAGTCTTACTTCTGAATATATCACCTTACATACCCACCTCCTAACAACCCAACATTGCTTCACAAAAACGAATTTTTATTTATTTATTTATTTATTTTTGCTTTTTGCTGAGGCAATTGAGGTTAAGTGACTTGCCCATGGTCACCCAACTAGGGAATGTTAAGTGTCTGAGATAAGATTTGAACTCAGGTCCTCCTGAATTCAGGGCTGGTGCTTTATCCACTATGCCACCTAGTTCCCCCAAAAATGAAATTTTTAAAAATAAAAGAGCTCTAAACAAAGGAGATTTTAAAATTTTACTCCATGAAAAGTGCTTTCTGTTCTGGTGTTTTATAGTTTTCCTACTTTCTCCTGCTGCTCTGGTACTAAAAATCAACTGCGTTAGTTAAAAAATAAAATTAACTGCCATTATAAAGAAAACACCCTTTACCATTTTACCACAACTAAAACAAGGCTTAGATCAGCATGGTAGTTCAATTAACAAGCGTCCTAATAAAACTGACTATTATAAACTATATGGCCTTTCTAGGTTACACAGAATTAATTCATTTTTCAGTTCTTTCTTGCCTAGCTTTTTCTATTGAGATAAAACCATTTATAAGTATTCCATTCATTTATTTGTTTCCTACAAGCTAAATTTGTCTATATATTTTAATTACTTAATATTCATGGGAGTTCAATACTATATATAATGTGGTGTTTATAGATTCTATCTTTAATCAGAATACTACTTTCACCAGTATTTAACACTAGGTTATCCTCCAAAAGGCTGTACCATGTGAGTAGATTTTTACATGACCAATACTTACAAAAAAAGCCAATAAATACAAGAATAAGCTTGAAATTTCAATTCACATCAGAAACAAAAAGGCAAGGTTTCTGTAAATGATTCTTTGAATTACAATAATTGCAAAATTAACAAATTATATATTTATGTGAGATTTTGTTTTTTCTTAAAACACAAAGCAATCTGGCATTAATCTAAAATTTAAGTGGAAAATATTCCATTATTTGATGAAGCCTGTCAATTTTTGAAAGTTAAATGTCTTCAATTAAATATGTTAAATATGTCTTTTTTTTTTTTTACTGTTCTTCAGTTATCTTAGTCATGTCCAGTTCTCCATGATCTCATCTGGGATTTTCTTAGTAAAGATACTGGAGTGCTTTGCAATCTCTTTCTCCAGCTCATTTCACAAGGTTAAGAGACTTGTGCAGGGTCACATAAATGCTAAGTATGCAGACAAGATAAAAAAGGAATCAATAAACTGGGGAAAATTTTACATTGAAGATTTTTGATAAAAGCATCACTTCTAATAGATAGAGAGAATTGACTCAAATTTATAAGAATTCAAGCCATTCTCCAATTGATAAATGACCAAAGGATATGAATAGGCAATTTTCAGATGAAGAAATTACAACCACTTCTGGTTATATGAAAAGGTGTTCCAAATCACTATTGACCAGAGAAATGCAAATTAAGCAAATTAAGAAATGCAAAATAAGAAAACTCTGAGGTACCACTACATACCTCTCCAATTGGCTAAGATGACAGGAAAAATATAATGATGAATGTTAAAGGAGATATGGGAAAACTAGGATGCTAATACATTGTTGGTGGAGTTATGAACTAATTCAACCATATTGGAGAGCAAGTTGGAAACTATGCCCAAAGGGTTATCAAATTTTATATACCTTTAGATCCAGCAGTGTCTCTACTAGGGCTTTTATGCTAAAGAGATCATAAAGGAAGGAATGGGACTGACCTGGGTGAAAAATTTGTGGCAGCCTTTTGTATAGTGGCAAGAAACTGGAAACTGAGAGGATGTCCATCAGTTGGAGAATGGTTGAACAGGTTATAGTATATGAATGTTATGGAATATTATTTTTCTATAAGAAATGATTAGCAAGACTATTTCAGAAAGGCCTGGGGAGATATTTATGTGAACTGATGCTGAGTGAAATGAGCAGAACCAGGAGATCATTGTACATGGCAACAGCAAGATTATACAATGATCAATTGTGATGGATGTGGCTCTTCTCAACAATGAGATGATAGGCCAGTGCCAATGATTTTGTGATGGAAAGAGCCATCTGCACCCAGAAAGAGGCTATGGGAACTGAATGTGGATCACAATATAGTATTTCCATTCTTTTTGTTGTTGTGTGCTTGCTTTTTATTTATTTTCTTTCTCATTTTTCCCTTTTTGATCTGATTTTTCTTGTGCAGCATGATGAATATAGGAATATATATATATATATATATATATATATATATATATATATATGTATATATATATATATAAAAGAATTACATGTGTTTAACACATATTGGATTATCTGCCATCTAGGGAAGGGAGTGGGAGGAAGGGAAGAAAAAAGTGTTCCTTTCATTTATGTTATTATAGTCATGATAATGTTTTTTCCATCATTCTTTTTCTTTACAAGTTTGTATAATCTTCCCATGTTTTCTGAATTCCTCCCATTTGTTGTTGTTGCTGTTGTTTTTTATAATAGTAATTTTCTGTTCCACTCATACAAAGTTTTGTAAGGGTCAATATTGAAAATTATTTTTGCATATGTTTCAAAAAATGCTTTAATTAAAATAGATGCTAAGTGTCTGAAGTCAAATTTGAATTCAGGTCTTCCTGATTCCAGATCTTGTTCTCTATTCACTGTGCCACCTACCTGACCCAAATGGCTAAAGTAGGAACATTTATCATTTGATCATAGGAGCACAGATTTAGATCTAATTCAAAAGTATTTAAAATGACATTCCTAAATTTTTCTCAAGTCAACCAGAATTTATTATGGGTTTACTATGTTCTAACACTTTACTAAGTACTAAAATTAGAAATACAAGCAAAAGCTAATCCCTGCCTTCAAAGCACTTCCATTCTAATTGATTAAAATAATATCTAAATGTAAGCTGAAGAGATAGGAGAATGAAGGAGCCAAGAGAGAAATGAAAAAGTAAGACCTGAGCACTACCTCAAAAGGAAATCCCTGAAGCAATTCATAAATCCAAGGAAGAGATCATGGAAGCAAAAGAATGTTTAATTATGTTTTGATAACTGCATTTAATTGGATTTCCTTCTAGTCTTCTGTGTTTTATTTTATGTATTTAAAAATGTGATTCTGGGAAGGTTCATGGGTTTAACCAAACTGCCAAATGAATTGAGGATGAACAAAATATATAATAACTGGTGCCTTAAAGCAACCCTTTCATTTTCCAAATGACTCTGCATTGAAGGAGTAACTTGCCTGAAGTCACCCATATGCTAAATGGAATGTTGAATAACTTTTTAAAAACAAGAAATAAATAAGCATTTCTATTTCTCATTAGATAGGAAAAAAGGAAATTATGTTCATAGTACGGTAGAGAAAAATTTATAATAAATATGTTTAATATGAGAATAGAGAAACTTTAACATGAAAGTAACAGTGGTAAAATGTATCTTTGGGATGTGATATATTCTAATAGGTTAATTTTTTCTGAAATAAAATTGAATAAATAAAATAATTTGTATCTATTTTGCTATCTGTAATAAGGACCAATATTTCAGAATTTTTATGGAATATGAACAAAATAAGTAACTAGGAAAATATAACATCAATTCTCCAAATGTCTGAGAGTAGATACCAGAATAATAACAAAAATCATGTTATTGCTACTTTCCCCTAATCAAGCAAATAGTAACTATAAACATATAACACTCCACTATGTGTAAAATAATTATGAGCATAATCTATATGTATATTGAAGTTATACATGATCAACAAGCAATAAAGAATATTCTCTTGAATATCTAAATTGACCGAGTGTTACTGACCATAAAAACATATTTGACTCCTTAGAGACAAAAGTTAAATGTTGCCATTAGGACAGCATGATATCTTCTATACAAATGTAAAAATCATATGAAGTTCCTTGAAAAGAAAATGGAGATACTATTATTTGATAACCCTCAAAGCTTTCAGTTTTTTTCCCTAGACAATCATTCATATTTTAATTTTGGGTGCATTAATTTTAGGATTTTATTACTATGAATGATTTTTGATTTTATGTAACCAAATTATTTAATCGCTTGTGCTTCTATCTCACATTTAAAAAGAACTCTTTGTCTATCCACAATTGTGAAAGGTATCTTTCCCTCTTCCTCCAACTTTTGATATAACCTTCTACCACCAGGTTATGTAACCATTTGGTTCTGAATGCTTGTTGTAAGCCTAATTTCTTGTTTCTGCCAAGCTGTTAACCAATTTAGTTTTTTGTTCATTTTTTCTTTGCTTCTTTGCTTGTTTCCTATGTCTCTGGAACTTTATCCTGTCATAATTCTTTGTTTCTTGATCTCATGTTGTTTGCCCTTCATTCTTGAAGAGGAAGGACCATAACATCAGGGAAGTGATGTCATGACAGGCAAGTGAATTTGATTTAAGTGAGGGAGATCTGTGCAAGATCACCTCCCTCACTTTCCCCTCCAGAGTCAACTGAATCCAGTGGCCAGATATAGATCAAGACTACTAGAGATGGCCCTGGATGAATTGAGAGACCTTGGCTTTTTAAAGCTAAGATATCCAACAGTTCTCAGTTCCACTGAGGCCACACCCATTCATTGATTAAGGCTAAATTGCATTTGAGGCAAAGAATCTCCTCTTTCACCTTTAGATAGAAACCCTGAAGGTCTTTCCTTCCCAGATTCATACATTCTTGATCTCCCACTCACAATATATCCCATTGATCAATTTTAACTTTTACTTTTTAACTAGTACAGATACTTTTAATGAGTACTAATTTGTTTTATATATTGAAGTATGAAAATTATAGGTATACATTTTTTTACCATTTTTTATGATTTCCCTTTAAATTCTTTATCTTTTGTTCCTCCAGGTGAATTTTATAAATTTATTTCCCTGTTCTTTAATGTAACCTTTTGTCATTTTGATTAGTATAACTCTGATTAAATAAATTGGGCTAGGTAGTATAATAACTTTTTTTCTTATATTGACATAGCCTAATCGTAACCAAATAATTGTTCTCTAATTATATGTCAGCCTTTGTTTCTGTTTGTTAAGAATATGTGGTAGGTATGTTCATATCCTTGTGTGTATTAGGGTAAAAATACTTCCAAACAATTTATTCTATCTCTAGTAAATTTGAATGGAACTTTTCTATTTCCACTGGACTTTTTCCAGCAATATGCTGGATTTGATTATTTGTGTAGTTTTTAATTTATATTCTTCTATTTAGATTAAGTTGTTTCAGGTCTTAATTAAATAACTAGAAGTCCTTTAAGTAGACCATCATATTATGTGGAAAAGAACAATAATTTTGTATTCTGTCAATAAATTCCATTGATGTCTTTTTTTTGCAGGGATTCCTATAACTGTGTAAAATAATGGTCATTATAATAAACAACCAGGCAATATTCCTAATATTGCTATAAACATCTCTCTAGCATTTCTCCAAATATAAAGTTAGCTCTTGTTTTTTACAGAGATGTTATTCATCATATTAAGTAAAAAAGTTATTTATTCCTATGGATTTCTCAAGATTTGAACAGTAGTGAATCGTGTAATTGGTTAAAAGCATTTTTGTTATCTATTAATATAATTTTAAATAAATAAGTTATATTAAATTTATGGTTTTCTAATAGTGAAATAATCTTGATGTCCTGATATATAATCAGGTCATAATGAATAATGTTATTAAATTTTTACTATATATCTGTGCTAATGTTTTTTTAACATTTTTATGTTGATATTCACTAGGATTACTGATTTATAGATTATTCTCACTGATTTAAGTGAGAGTATGATTTAAGATTTTTACCCTCTTTCTGATTTAAGTATCTAAACCATGTTTGTATGATAGGAATAATTTCAAAGAACTCCTTCAGTTAAAGAGTTCTCTGAACTTGTACTTTTGAATTTCCATACTTTCCAGAAACCCAGAAGCCAGGGTATATAAGAAGCCCCAAACATGTCAAGGATGGAGCTCCTCCCCACCGTGAGCTGACATAATTTGCTGTTTGTACCCAAAGCTGGACTCCCTGTGTGTCCTTGGGAGCCAAGACAGACACCAATCAGTCTGCATTAGACTGGGAAATTGCTTGTGCAGCTGGGACCCTTGCAGATAAGCAGACCACTATATCTTCATAGTCTAACAATTCCCAAGGGGGGGGGAATGCTGATTTTTGCCAATGTAATTAGTCATGATTTCTCATTCCCTGCCACTCCCATTTAAGATTTCTGTTAGTCTTTCTCTCTTTGTCACAATTCCATAAATATGCAAGCTTTTGCTTGTATTGTGAATACTTTGCATATGCTTAAGGTTCCATATACATGTTCATTTCTCTAATAAACCTAATTTTTCATGTAAGTTTCATAAACTTATGATTGCCTGTTGATACTTCTTTTTCTCTTTTTGGTAAGCAATTTGCCAATAATGTAATAGTTATTTGAATGTTTGTTAGAAGTTAAGGTGAAATTAAGAGAACAGAGTTGGGAAGCACTAAGATGGGCTCTCCCAAATTCCTCCTCAAACGACTCTAAAATAATGTCTCAAATCAAATTCTGGAGCAGCAGAACCAATGAAACTACAGCTAAAACAATTTTCAAGCACAAAGTAACTTAGGAGGTCAGCAAGCAAAGTGTGTCTCACTGGGGTAATAGTCAATCCTGGAGCACAAAGCAGGTCACAAAAGGTGTACCAGCAACAGACTTGGAGGCAACTGCTTTGGTTGCAGCAGCTAATTTCTAGAGCTCTAAATCCATGAATAGTAGGGGGGTTGAAAAATTGGTGGAAGAAGAGTGCCATAGATCCTTTTTGGGCACTGGATTCAGGACCCTCTTGCTTTTGATACACAGTTCTGAGTTGCAGTTCCAAGATTAAAAGAAGTGATAGCAGTAGAGACCATAGGAAATCAGGGGTCCTGGTCACAGTTCCAGCATAGAGAGGAGTATGTGTGAGATCAGTCACAGTCCAGTGCAGTCCCAAATCTCAATTGGAAGAGAGAGAAATGCACTAGTAATTTTAGCTGCAGGAAATCAGGGACCAAAATGAGTGCTCACACTGGTGGCCATAAGAAAACATGGTACTCCTCTGGAAAAAGACCAGAATAAGGCCAGAAGAATTGTGATCACATCAACTCCATGGATCGTAATAGCTTAGAAGGACTTAAAATCTACAGATACTCAGTTCTAGTTCTGAAAATAACAGCAGGAAAGGCCTGAAATTTGAGACAGTGCCCTTTCCACCACAGAAACAGAGCCCAAACAAAACAAAAAAGTCAATAAACAGGCTGGAAACATGATCATTCATTAATTATTGGTCTCCCTGTAAGCCACGATTAAAAAAGAGCCTGAACTCCATCTTTCAAGAAATTATTAAGAAAAACTGATCTTGGTTACCCATCAATTGGTGACTGGCTAAATAAGTAACAGTATATGAATGTTATTTCTATAAGAAATGATCAGCAGGATGATTTCAGAGATGCCTGGAGAGACTTGCATGAGCTGATGCTAAGGGAAGTGACTAAAACCAGGAGATCATTGCACACAGCAACAGCAAGTTTATATGATGATCAATTCTGATGGATGTGGTTCTTTTCAACAGTTATGTGATTCAGACCAATTCCAATGGTCTTGTGATGAAGAGTCATCTGTGCCCAGAGAGAGGACTATGAAAATTGAGCATAGATCACAACATAGTATTTTTCACTCTTTTTGTTGTTTGTTTGCCTTGTATTTTCTTTCTCATATTTTTCCATTTTTATTATGATTTTTCTTGTGCAGCATAATAATTGTGGAACTATGTATAAAAGAATTATACATGTTTAATATATATTGGATTACTTGCTGTGTAAGGGAGGGAGAAAAAAAATTGGAACACAAGGTTTTGCAAAGATGAATGTTGAAAACTTTGTATGCATATGTTTTGAAAATAAAAAGCTGTAATTAAAAAAAAGAAAAACTAACCTGAAATGTTAGAACCAAAACATAAAATAGAAATTGAATCTACTGCTCACCTCTTGAAGAAATCCTGAAATGAAAACTCCCAAAATAATATGGTCCAATTCCAGAGTTCCCAGGTAAAGAAGAAAACATTGCAAGTACCCAGAAGGAAGCAATTCAAATATCATAAAGTCACAGTCAGGATCACACAGGATTTATCAGCTTCAATAATGAAGAATGAGAGCATGAAATGTGATATTTCATGAAGAAAAGAACTAGAAGTATAATGAAGAATAATAACCTATCCACCATAACCGAGAATAATCTTTCAGGGGGAGAAATGAATATTTTTTGAAATAGAGGACTTTTCAAACATTCTAAATGAAAAGAACAGAGATAAATAGAAAATTTGATTTTCAGTACAAGACACAAGAGAAATGTGAAAAGTTAAACATGAAAGAAAAATAATAAGGGAATCAATAAAATTAATTCTTTTACATTCCTATGCAGGAAAATGATAATTGTAACCCCTAAGATCTTTATTCTTATTAGGAAAGTTAGAAGGGGTGTACTTCAAATGAGCACACACATATGAATTGACCTTGATGGGATGATTTTTTAAAAAAAGTTAATGGGTGAAAAAAAGGATGAATTAGCATAAGGGGCAATGGAGAAGAAGGAATGGAAATTTTGTCTTACATAAAAGAAACATGAAAGAAACAGTTTTAAGTATAGAGGGGAAGACAGGAGTGGTGGCAGGAGGCAATACTTGAACTTTACAATCATAAGAATTAACTCAGAAAGGGGATAATACATATCTGTACATTCAATTGGATATACAAATCTATCTCATCCTACAGGGAAAAAGGAGGGGAAGGGAATAAGAAAAGGAGAGTGGGGATAATAAAAAGAAATTAAAATTAATTTAAAACTAAATAATCTATATTTTAAAAATGAGTGTATCAAATAACAAATCATAGAAACTATCAATAATTTCATAAAAGAGAATGACAATGTGACAACATACCAAAACTTATGGAATGCAGCCAAAGCAGTACTTATGGATAATTGTATATCTCTAAATTCTTATATAAATAAAAAAGAGAAAGAGTAAATCAAAGAAAAAGGCATGCAACTAAAAAAAAACTATAAAAAGACATTAAAAATCCACAATTAAATACCAAATTATAAATCTTGAAAATCAAAGGAGAAATTAATCAAATTGAAAGCAACAAAACCATTGAATAAATACAACTAGAAGATAATTTATGAAAAAAAATCAATACAATAGACAAACCATTACTTAATTCATTTTGAAAAAAGAAAAAATATTACCTTTATTAAAAATGAAATGGATTAGCTCATCACTAATGAACATTAAATTAAAGCAATTATTAGGAGCTATTTTGCCTCATTGGATGCCAATAACATGAAATGGATGAATATTTGCAAAAATATAAATTGCCCAGATTAAAATATCAACTATTTGAAAAATAATCAAAGAAAGAGTCCTAAAAAATTCTTTTAAAACACAAATGTGCTGTTGATAAAAAAGGCAGGAAGAGGAAATACAATGAAAATAAACTAAAGATCAATTTCCCTAATAAATGTTGATCCAAATTTTTAAATATTTAAATAAATAAAATATTTGCAAGATTGTAGCAATTATCACAAAGATCATGTATTAAGTAGGATTTATATGAGGAATATAAGGCTGGTTAAATATGAGAAAACTATCAGCATAATAAACTATATCACTAATACAAAAACAAAAACAAACAAACAAAAAAAATCCAGAAATGATAGGATTATCTCAACAGATGCAGAAAAAGCTTTTGGAAAAATTCAAAACTCATTCCTACTGAAAACATTAAAAAAGCATTGAAATATATTGATTTTTCATTAAAATGATAAGTGGTAGTCAGAAACCATACGAACTAAACTACAAAACACTTTCCACACAAATAAAATCAGACCTAATCAATTGGAAAAACATTAACTGCTCATGGTAGGCAGAGGGAATATACTAAAAATGACAATACTACCCAAACTGATCTACTTATTTAGTGACATACCAATCAAACTCCCAAGAAATTATTTTATAGATCTAGAAAAAATAGTAGCAAAGTACATTTGGAAGAACAAAAGGTCAAGGATTTCAAGGGGATTAATGAAAAAAAAGGCAGATGAAGGTGGCCTTGCTGTACCAGATCTAAAACTATATTATAAAGCAGCGGTCATCAAAACCATTTGGTACTGGCTAAGAAATAGAGCAGTCGATCAGTGGCATAGGATAGGTTATCAGGACAGTCTAGGCAATAACTGTAACAATTTTAGTGTTTGATAAATCCAAAGACCCCAGCTTTTGAGATAAGTACTCACTATTCAGCAAAAAGTGCTGGAAAAATTGGAAACTAGTGTGGAGGAAATTAGGGCTTGACCCACACCTAACTCCACATACCAAGATAAGATCTAAATGGGTTCATGATCTAGATATAAAGAGTGATATTATAACCAAATTAGAGGAATGTAGTATAGTTTACCTCTCAGACCTGTGGGGATGGAATAAATTTATGTCAAAAGAAGATCTGGAACTCCTAATTGAACACCAGATAGATAATTTTGATTATATTAAGTTAAAAAGTTTCTGTACAAATAAAAATTATACAGACAAGATTAGGAGGGAAGCATCAAATTGGAAAACATATTTACATTTAATGGTTCTGATAAAGGCCTCATTTTTAAAATATATAGAGAATTGTCTGATATATATAAGAATTCAAGCCACTCTTCAATAGATAAGTGGTCAAGGGATATGAACAATTTTCAGATGATGAAATTAAAACCATCTCTAGTTATAGGAAAAGTTGCTCCAAATCACTATTGATCAGAGAAATGCAAATTAGGACAACTCTGAGGTACCACTACACACTTGTCAGATTGGCTAAATTGACAGGAAAAGATAACGATGAATGTTGGAGGGGATGTGGGAAAACTGGGACACTGATACATTGTTGGTGGAACTGTGAACGAATCCAGCCATTCTAGAGAGCAATTTGGAGCTATGCTCAAAAAGTTAGCAAACTGTGCATACCCTTTGACCCAGCAGTGTTTCTATTGGGCCTATATCCCAAAGAGATCTTAGAGGAGGGAAAGGGCCCCACATGTGCAAGAATGTTTGTGGCAGCCCTTTTTGTAGTGGCTAGAAACTGGAAACTGAAGGGATGCCCATCAATTGGAGAGTGGCTGAATAAATTATGGTATATGAATGTTATGGAATATTATTGCTCTGAAGGAACAACCAGCAGGATGATTTCAGAGAGGCCTGGAGGGACATGCATGACGTGATGCTCAGTGAAACGAGCAGAACCAGGAGATCATTATACACAGCAACAACAATATTACATGATGATCAATTCTGATGGACATGGCTCTCTGCAACAAAGAATTGTCTCAAACCAGTTCCAATTGTTCACTGAAGAAAACCATATATACCCAGAGAGAAGGATATGAAATATGAACCACAAAATAACATTTTCATGCTCTCTATTGAGGTTTGCTTGCATTGTGTTTCCTTTCTCTGATTTTCTTCTTTTTCTTGTAGATAGGATTTTTCTTGCACAACTTGTCAAGTATTTCAAGATTATTAACATGTGGCTTTGTTAGAAAGAGAGATGGGGGGGGCGGAGCAAAGATGGCAAACTGGGGACAGCTTTCTCTGTGAACTCCTAGGACCTTCCCTCAAACCCAGACAAAGTCAGCCTTCCAACTTGTTTTTGAATGAGGGCCCCTAACGCACTTCTATCAAAGATCTACCTTGAAAGAACTCCAGGAGAAGGTTAGCCTCAGGGGAAATCGGGGCGGAAGTCAGGGCTGTGATAGAGGGGCAGATTTTGGCACCCAGGGCTTCCTGGGCCACTTTGCTCTGCTTGTGGGCAGATGCTTTGGCAGATCTGCCTTTGGAAAAGGATGGATCAAGAGCAGCTGAAAACGTGGTCCTAGTGCGAATCTAGCCCGACCAGCCTCTGACCGGAAGTCAACTGGGCAAACTGCCCCAGGGCAAATACAAATTGTTGCAGCTTTCTCTGCTTTTGACCAATATCCCAACTTTAAATCATGAGCAAGAAGCAGAAGAGAGCTCTCACCATAGACAGCTTTTATGGAGAAAAAATAGAACAATCCCCAGATTCTGACATTATGAAAACAATCCCAGATGAAGCCACAAAGGCAGACTTAAGTTGGTCTCCCTTTCAGAAGGCTTACCTGGATGATTGCATTAAGAATCTCAAAAGAGAGCTAGAAGAAGAATGGGGAAATAAATTGAGATCAGGGAAACAGAAATATCAAAAACTGGAAAATAGGACTGGTGAATTGGAAAAAGAAAACAGTTCACTGAAAAACAAAATTGGTAAATTGGAAAAAATCACCAATTCACTGGAAAATAAAAATGGTGAACTGAAAAACAAAATTGGTGAATTGGAAAAAGACAACAATTCACTGAAAAACAAAATTGGTGAATTGGAAAAAAGACAACAATTCACTGAAAAATAAAACTGGCAAAATGGAAAAAGAATGCATTGAATCAAGAAATTCAATTGGCCAGCTACAAAAGGAGCTAAAAAAGATAACTGAAGGAAATAATACTTTAAAAATTAAAATTGAACAAATAGAAGTAAATGACTCAATAAGACTTCAAGAATCAGTTAAACAAAAACAAAAAAATGAAAAAATAGAAGAAAATATGAAATATCTCCTAGGAAAAACAACTGACTTGGAAAACAGATCCAGGAGAGACAATTTAA
>JAJPUD010022591.1:1487-20321 GCA_023553655.1 Myrmecobius fasciatus | reverse complement strand
TCATTTAGATTATCAAATTTATTGGCTTGTAGTTCAGCAAAGTAACTCCTAATTACAACTCTAATTTACTCTTCATTGGAGGAAATTTCTTCCTTATCATTTTTGAGACTAGCAATTTGATTTTCCTCTTTCTTTTTTTTTCTAATCAAATTAACTAGACTTATTTATTTTGTTGATTTTTTCATATAACCAACTCAGTTTCATTTATTAATTAAATAGTTTTGTTATTTTCATTTTTATTAATTTCCCCTTTTATTTTCAGAATTTCCAATTTGGTATTTAATTGAAGGTTTTTAATTTGCTATTTTTCTAGGTTTTTTAATTGTAAGCCCAATTTATTCTCCTTCTTTCTTTATTTTATGCAAGTAAGCATCTAGAGATGTAAAATTACCCATTATAACCGCTTTAGCCGTGTCCCACAAATTTTGGTATGTTGTCTCATTATTGTCATGCTCATGGATCAAATTATTGATCATGTCTATGAATTGTTCTTTCACTCATTCGTTCTTTAAAATTAGATTATTTAATTTCCAATTAACTTTTGGTCTATTTTCTCCTGGCCTTATATTACATGTGATTTTTATTGCAGCATGATCTGAAAAGGATGCATTTATTATTTCTGCCTTTCTGCATTTGATTTTGAGGTTTTGATGACCTAACACATGCTCAATTTTTGTATAAGTTCCATGAACGCCTAAGAAAAAAAATAAACTCCCTTCTATCTCTATTCAATTTCCTTCAAAGATCTATCATATCTTACTTTTCTAACATTTTCTTTACCTCCCTAACTTCTTTCTTATTTATTTTGTGGTTTGATTTATCTAATTCTGAGAGAGCAAGGTTGAGATCCCCCACTAGAATAGTTATGCTGTCTATTACTCCTTGCATTTCTCTTAACTTCTCCTCTAGGAATTTGGATGCCATACCACTTGGTGCACATATGTTTAGTATTGATACCGCTTCATTATTGATGGTACCTTTTAGTAAAATATACTTTCCTTCCTTATCTCTTTTGAATGGATCTATCTTTGCTTTTACTTGATCTGAGATCAGGATTGCTATACCTCCTTTTTTTTTCTTCAACTGAAGCATAATAGATTCTGCTCCAGCCTTTTACCTTCACCCTGTCTGTTTCTCTATGCTTTATGTATTTGTTGTAAACAACATATTGTAGGATTCTGGCTTTTAATCCAGTCTGCTATCTCCCTGCGTTTTATGGGAGAGTTCATCCCATTCACATTCACAATTAAAATAACTATATCTTTATTTTGTGCCATCTTATTTACCCTAAGTTATGTTTTTCTCTTTCCTTTCCCCTTTCTCTCTTCCCCCCTCCCCAGTATTTTGTTTTTGATGACCACCTCCCTCTAACAGTCCTCCCCCCTTTAGAGTCTCTCCCTCTTTTTTACACCTTTCCCCTAATTCTTCTATTTTCCCTTCTATTAGTCTATCCCTTCATTTTCCTCCTTTTCCTCCTACTTCCCAATAAGGAGGGACAAGTTTTTCTGTGAACCCAAATGTGTCCGATACACTCTTTTAAGAACCCAATCTGATGAGAGTAAGATCACACAATGCTCATAACCCTCCTTCTTTCCCTCAATTATATTAGATTTTCTTTACCTCTTCATGAGATTTTACCTTATTTTTACCTCCTTTATTTTTTTTTACTTCATTTTACCTTCTTTCCCCTCTTTTTCCAGTATGATAGCCCTTCTTCCTTTATTTTTTTCATTTTATCAAAGTAAAATCAAATTATACCCCCATTCTATGAGTATATCCATAATAGAAATATAGTTCTCAAGTGTTCTTTCCTTTTTACATTTTTATGTTTCTCTTGAATTCTGTGTTTTGAGGACAAATTTTTTGTTCATATCTGGTCTTTTCATTAGAAGTAGGTGAAATTCTCCTATATCATTGAATGACCATCTTCTTCCCTGGAAGATAATGCTCATTCTAGCTGGATAACTTATTCTTTTTTATTTTTATTAATACTTTTTTATTTGCAAAACATATGTATGGGTAATTTCTAAACATTAACCCTTACAAAGCTTTCTGTTACAAATTTTCCCCCCTACTCCCCACCCCTCCCCTAGATGGAAGGATATCCGCTACATGATAATTATTTTAGAATACTTAAGAAATCGAATATGTGTATAGTTATTGCATCATTTTTTATGCAGGAAAAATCATATCTACAAGAAAGAATAATCTGATAAAGGAAATACAATGCAAGCAAACCTCAATAGAGAACATGAAAATGTTATGTTGTGGTCCACATTTCACATCCCTCTCTCTAGGTTTATATGGCTCTCTTCACCAAACAATTGGAACTGGTTTGAAGCATTTCATTGTTGAAGAGAGTCATGTCCATTAGAACTCATCCTCATATAGTATTGTTGTTGCCATGAATAATTATCTCTTGGTTCTGCTCACTTCACTGAGCATTCGTTCATGCAAGTCTCTCCAGGCCTCTCTGAAATCGTCCTGCTGGTCGTTTCTTACAGAGCAATAATATTCCATAACATTCATATACCATAATTTATTCAGCCACTCTCCAATTGATGGGCATCCATTCAGTTTCCAGTTTCTAGCTGCCACAAAAAGAGCTGCCACAAACATTCTTGCACATGTGGGGCCCTTTCCTTCTCTTATAATTTCTTTGGGATATAAGCCCAATAGAAACACTGCTGGGTCAAAGGGTATGCATAGTTTGATAACTTTTTGAGCAGAGCTCCAAATTGCTCTCCAGAATGGTTGGATCTGTTCACAGCTCCACGAACAATGCATCAGTATCCCAGTCTTCCCACATCCCCTCCAACATTCAACTTTATCTTTTCCTGTCATTTTAACCAATCTGACAGGTGTGTAGTGGTTCCTCAGAGTTGTCTTAATTTGCATTTCTCTGATCAATAGTGATTTGGAGCACCTTTTCATATGATTATAAATAGTTTTAATTTCCTCATCTGAAAATTGTCTGTTCATATCCTTTGACCATTTATCAACTGGAGAATGGCTTGAATTCTTATAAACATGAGACAATTCTCTATATATCTTAGAGATGAGACCTTTATCAGAACCCTTAAATGTAAAGATGATTTCCCAATTTGATGCTTCCCTCCTAATCTTGTCTGCATTAGTTTTGTTTGTACAGAAACTTTTTAACTTAATATAATCAAAATTATCTATCTTGTGTTCAATTAAGAGTTCCAGATCTTCTTTGGACATGGATAACTTATTCTTGGCTGTAATGCAAGTTCCTTTACCTTTCAGAATATCTGATTCAGGCCCTTTGATCCTTTAATGTGGAAGCTGACAGATCTTGTGTGATTCTAATTACATTTCCTTGGTATTTGAATTTTTTCTTTCTAGCTACTTGCAATATCTTTTCCTTGGTGTTATAGTCCTGAAATTTGGCCATGATATTCCTTGGGGTTTTAATTTTGGGATCTCTTTCACGAGGTGATTGGTGAATTCTTTCAATGGCAATTTTGCCTTCTGATTCTAAAACATCAGGGCAGTTTTCTTTCATGATTTTCTGGAAAATAGCATCTAGATTCTTTTTTTTTTTTTTATCATGGCTTTCCGGGAGTCCAATAATCCTTAGATTGTCTCTCCTAGATCTGTTTTCCAAATAAATTGTGTTTCCTAGTAGATATTTCATATTTTCTTCTATTTTTTTTTCATTTTTTTGGTTTTTTTCTTGACTGATTCTTGAAGTCTTATTGAGTCATTCTTTTCTATTTGTTCAATTCTAATTTTTAAAGTATTATTTCCTTCAGTTATCTTTTTTAGGTGCTTTTGTAACTGGCCAATTGAATTTTTTTTGGTTCATTGCATTCTTTTTCCATTTTGCCAATTTTATTTTCAGTAAATTGTTGTCTTTTTCCAATTCACCAATTTTGTTTTTCAGTGAATTATTATTTTTCCAATTCACCAGTTTTGTTTTTCATTGAATTTTTGTCTTTTTCAATTTCACCAATTTTGTTTTTCAGTAAATTGGTGTCTTTTTCATATCTTTTTTAGGGTATTGTATTCTTCTTGCAATGATCTGAATTCATTTCCCGATTTTTCTTCTAACTCTCTTTTGAGATTATTTATGCAATCTTCCAGGAAAGCCTTGTGAAATGGGGACCAGCTCATGTCTCCCTTTGTGGCTTCCTCTGTAGTTGCTTTCCCTTTAGGAACCTCAGTCTCTCAGGTCTGCCCTTCTTTCTCTCCATAAAAGCTGTCAATGGTGAGAGCTCTTTTATGTTTGTTACTCATTTTTTAGATCTTGGAGTCTATTTAAAGCAGAGGACTGGCAGCTGCTTCAATTAACCCTGGGGCAGTTCAGCTTTTTGACTTCTGGTGCGGGGCTGGTAGGGCTAGGTCCGTGTTCTATATCCACCTTTTACCAAAGGCAGATTTGCCAAAGCACCTGCCCACAAGCAGAGCAAAGTGGCCCAAGTGTCTCTCAGGGACTTCCCAGGTGGTTAGAATCTGCCACGCTCCATCCCAGCCCCATGTTCTGCCCTGGCTGCCTGCTGCCGCCTGAGTGTGGCAAACCACCCAATTCCCTGAAAGTCTGAAATAGACCTGCTTCGGAGTTCTTCCAAAGTAATTTTTGCTGGAAATGTAATATTTGGGGGAGCTTTCACTCCAGAACCAGTTCAGAGGCTGAATCTGCTGTTGGTTTGAGGGAAGATCAGAGGAGCTCACAGAGAATTGTGTCTGCACTCTGCCATCTTCCAATATATAGTTTTCAAAGTTGATATACTTCCACAAACATTTTCATGTATGATTTGGTCATTGCTATTTCTATTTGAGTTTGACACCACTGGAATTCTAAAGGAACTCTAATGTTTTGTTTGGCTTTTTGCTTCAGCATTCTATGTTAGCATGCTAAAATTAAGAAGAAAAATTCCCAGCACCCCTGCACCCCCAGTATATTTTTGGACTAAACAGAATCAATTACTAAGGGAAGATCTTTTTTAACATCAGTAAATATAGAACACTCATAGATACAAGGCTTCCATGACCCTAAAAGTCATATTTCTATTTATGCATTCATTGTCGTGGTGTTGTTGGCTTTGACAATAGCACTACATTACGTTCTTATTTTTCAACTATCTTGAGATCCTGCTAATTTCAGAATGCTTAGCTAACACATTTTTTACTGACTGATTGAGCAAATGTAACTCCTTCAAAAAATGACCAGAAATTAGTGCAACTGACTACAAGCCAATCATTGTCCTTCCTTAACCCCCTTCCATCTCTTCAGATAAATGTCCCTTTCAACAAGGTAATTTTGAAAGCAGGTCACCTCCTAGGAAGTCAATTCCTTCCTACAGTGTTTCAGTACTGGTTGTGATAGACTTCTTCCTATTTATAAATGCAACCCACCTAAGTCTCTATCATGGCTTTGACAGCAAGTTTCCCCATGTGTGACAAGATTTTGTAGGTGTTTAAATACAGAAAAGATGGAATTAATCTACTTAGATGTCACTCAAAAAATCAATATATTGACTTACTAAGAACAAGACCTCAAGCATAGAGTAAGAAGTTGCAGGGCTGTGGGTGCAATGTGTGTATTTAAGATGACTGCCATTTAATAAAAGAACAAAGATTATTAGATATGCAGAACACTTTAAATGTGATCTAAATTTTCTTTACCTTCCCAGTTCATAAGGAAGAAACTGAAGCTTAGACTTAGTAAGTGACTTTTCCCTCCAAAACAAACATTGATTTAGTCACACAGGATAGAACTAGAATCTGGGCTTTGTTCTATCTGAATTATGGGCCATTGTCATGGGCATGCCACAATAGAATGCCACAAAAGTCATCTCTGTAGAGTTACTTACACAAGAGAGATGATTCCAAGAAGGAACATATGGATGCTATTTTTAAAATAGCACATCGTTTTTTCCCAATTGCATCAAAAACATTTAGCATTCATTTTTTAATGACTCTGAGTTAAACTTTTCTCCCTTTCCCCTGCTCTTTTGAAAATGGGAGGTGCTTTGATATAGGTTATATATGTGCTGTCTTTTAAAATATGTTTTAATATTAGTCACAGTTGTGAAAGAAGAAATATATTAAAAGGGGAAAAACATGAAAAAATAATTTTTTTAATTGCTTCCATTTTCACTCAGAGTCCATAATTATTTTTTTTCTTGATGTGGATAGCATTTTTCTTCTTGAATCTTTAGTATATGTCTTGGATGATTAGGTTGCTAAAAAGTTCTGAGTCATTTATAGCTGATCATCACACAATTTTTCTGATACTGTGTACAATGTTTTCCTGGTTCTGCTCAATTCACGTTTCATCTGTTCACACAAGTCTTTCCAAATTTTTCTGAAATTTGCCTGTTCATTTCTTATTGCATAATAATATTCTATTACATTCATATACCACAGCTTGTTGACTCATTCCTCAATTTCTAGGCATTTTCTCTGTTTCCAATATTTTGCCATCACAAAAAGGGCAACTATAAATATTTTAACATATGTAGGTTCTTTCTTTTCCCGTATGTAGAATATATTTGGGATACAATTTTATAGCACTTTGGGCATAGTTTCAAATCGTTCTTCAGAATGGTTGGATAAGTTCACAATTCCACCAAAACTGCATTAGTATCCAAATTTTCCACATCCTCTCCAACATTTATCACTTTCCTTTTTTTGCTACATTAGCCAAATTGATTGGTGTAAGCTGGTCCTTCAAATTAAAATAATTTACATTTATTTAATGAAAAGCAACTTAGAGCATTTCTTCATATGACTACAGAAAGCTTTGATTTCTTTATCTGAAAAATGCCTATTCATTTCCTTTGGCCATTTATCAATTAGGCAATGATTTGTATTCTTATAAATTTAACTTAGTTCTCTATATATTTAAGAAAAGAAGACTTTAACAGAGATACTTGTTGTAAGGGTTGTTTCCCAGTTTCCTGATTTCTTTCTAATCTTAATTAAATTGATTTTGTTTGTACAAACGTCTTTAATTTAAGAAAATCTAAATGATATCTTTTACATTTCATGATGTTCTCTGTCTTGTTTGCTTTTGAACTCTTTTTCTCCCTATATATCTGACAGATATACTAGGTTTTTGCTCTTCTAATTTTCTTATGGTGTTATTCTTTATGTCTAAATCATTCACCTATCTTGACTTTATCTTAGTATAGTATATGTGATATTGGTATATACCTAATTTGTGTCCTTCTGAGTTTTCCTAGAAGTTTTTGTCAAATAATGAATTCTTATCTCAGAAGATGAAGTCTTTGTGTTTAACATTAGTTACCATGGCCATTGAGTACTGTGTCTTGTGTATCTAATATATTCCACTGATCTATCACTCTATTTCTTAACCAGTATCATTGATCACTGCTTTGCAATATAGTTTGAGATCTGGTATTGCTACATCACCTTCCTTTGTATTTTTTATTAAAATTTTTGATATTCTTGACTTGTTCTTCCAGATGAATTAACTGTTATGTTTCCTAGATCTATCCAATATTTTTGGTACTTTAATTGGTATGGCACTGAATAAATTTAGGCAAAATTGCCATTTTTATTATATCAACCAGTTCTAATTTTGAGTTGTTTCTGTTTTTCAAGGTATTGATTTCCTCCCCCCCCAATTTTTTTACATCAGTTTTATTTCTTTTCCCGATATTTCTTCTGCCTCTATTATATGATTTTTAAGCTCCTTTTGGAATTCTTCGACAAACTCTTTCTGGACTTGATATCATTTCTCATTTTTCTTTGGGGTTTTGCCCATTAATGTGTTGACATTGTTGTCTTCCTCTGAATTTGTGTCTTGATCTTCAGCATAATAGCTTTCTATGATTATATTTTTATTGATGTATTTGCTCATCTTTTTTGTCTTTTCCCCTTTCTCTTAAATTTGAGCTCTGCTTCCAGGGTATAAGAAGCACTACCTCAAGCTTCTTGTGCTGAAGGCTGCAGGATACTGGCTGTGTACCTTATGCTGCAGTGATGTTGCCCTGAGTATCACAGGGACTCTCATGTCTGGTGCTCCCCTGAAGGGGTAAGGTGAAAGCAACTTGCAGCTTGAAAGGCTTTAGGGGTCTGGCAGCTTACCTGGTGCTGAGCCAATGTTCTAGGGGAAATGCCTGGTGGGTGCTGCAACTTGTAAAATATTTTGGCTTTTCCCTGTGATTACAATGAAGCCTGTGGTAATCTGGCTACTGGTGATTGCTTGTTTGCTCAGAGTTGCAATGAAGCAAGCACTGGTAGCTGCTTGTTTGCTTAGGCATTCATAGGGCTAACCTTTATTTCCCCGGGCTACACTGAAGCATGTGGAATGTGGCTGTTGTAGGTTGCCTCTTTGATTGAGGCTACGCTGAAGCACATGACAGTTCCAAGAGCTGGAGTTAATTCCCTTGCCTATGTTGTGACATGGGGGGAGTCCTGGTGTTGGTGTTTGCTTGTTTTACTGCACTGGAATTTGGGATTTATTGGTGTTTTGCTGAAGTGTGGCTTGCTATTGGCTTTCTGGGATGCCTCCTGTCCTGGGCTGTGCTCCCTTTTACCTGTGGACAGTCATACAGAAATAAAGTTTATCATCAATTATATACTACTTTAGAAGGCAGAGGTGATTCTCACTTTCCCTTTCCTATCTCCTTTTATCAGTCAGTACTAAACTCTGTGAACTTACAAAAATTTTGAGAAGTTATTGAACCAATCTCTAGATTCAGTTAAGTAACATCTTTCCAGTATAGATTATATATGTATTATGAATTTGAGTAGTTAGTCATGTGTATGTATCCATGATGCATTTACAATTTGTCAAGAATTGTGCTGTGCTCTAGAAGCCCCCCAAAAGAAAACTATTGTAAATCTGGAGACTCAACCCTGAAAGGAGCTCTAAAATATTTTATAAGTCACTATTCTATTTCTAACCAGGGTTTCCTTTTTCCTTTCTTTCTACTGTCCCCTCTCATATTCCTATACTTCTGAATTAGATACAATCACAGAATTTCAAAGTTACAGAGATCATCTAGTCCAAAATATATTTCAAAAATATTATATTCTATAGAACATTCACCAAATATTTATTCTAACATTTTGATGTTTATCCTTTGCTCTCAAAAAGGACCAATGACATCATGAGGATGATGTCTTGACTTGTGTGTAAAGTTGAATTTAAATCAGGAAGAGCTAGGCAAAGTCGTCAGTTTTATTGTCTTCTCCAGAGTCATCAAAGTCCACAAGCAAGACAGCAGTCAAGATGACTGACAATAGTCCAGGATTCAGTGGGTAACCTTCATCTTTTTAAATGATGGTTTTTCCCACACCTCAGTTTTTTTCTGAAGCAATGTTTTTTCAATGACTTATGTTGGTAAAAATGGTTAGCTTTAATTTTTAAGAAGTGCTTCCTATATCAAGCATAAATTACCCTCTCAGCTACTTTCACCAAATGGAACTTCTATTCCTATCCTCAGGAGTCAAACAGAAGAAATCTAAATTATTTCCATTTATTATAGTAATTTAAATATGTAAGATTTCTATTATGTTCCCCTAACTCTTCTCTTCCTCAGGCTTTAAATGATTTCTTTTTCTTTCATTATTTATTTGTTTTCTTTCTTTCTTTCTTCTTTTTTGTGATTTTCTTTTTTTATTCCCTCCATTTTAATGGCAGTAAACATTTTATTGAGTTTTTGGAGAATAATAAGTTACAGATCTGCAGCATTTTAAATATTATGTAGCACTTAATAAACATCTCATTTGATCCTAATGACAATTTCTGATAAATAGAATGGTTACTTTTCTCATTTTATAGATAACAAAACTGCTGAGGCTCAGAGAGGTTAATTATCTTAACAAGGACACACATTCCATAGGTGGCAGAACTAGGATTTTAATTCACAGACTTTGATTATAGCCCATCTTGCCTCTCCAAATGGAGTAAAGACAGATGTATCCTGTATGCTAGTGCTGAAGTAATATTATATAGTAAAGTACCCATGTAAAATATTTCCATTTCCACACTACTCTGTATATATTTCTCTTGAGATTAGTCAGAAAGTTATGATGTAGATGATAGACCTGAATTCTATTCTAAGTGCTTAGATGTACAAAATAATATTCTGAGATCTGTTTATATCATTACTATGCCGGGCCCTAAAAGGAAAATAACATTTGTTATCCATTTCTTGAAGGCATCTGGGGAATTGTTCTTTGGGGACACCTTTTCTGTAGGTCGAGTTGCTGTTAATCCCAGTTAAAAATGCTGTTAAATGATAATTTATCAAGAAGATAAAATACCAAGACCACCCCTAAGGCACTTGCTCCACATGTTAAAAGGACTGTCTAAAAGCAAAGGGAAGCTATGGATTGTACTCTTGCTTCTTATGACTGATATTCATATTTTATCCTTCCTGACTCCACCTTGGCCTCAAGTCCTCAGCCCCTTTGCCTGATCAGTTTTCATGGTCATTCCAGTCAGGTGGTCATTTGTTTTGATGAAATGGAAAATTGAAATGGAGCTGGTGCTGGATACAACAACGTCCACTTTTCTATTTTTGTCAAAGTGCTTTGATTGTTCATTTTTTCATGGTCATGAGTTGAAATAAATTAAACTTCCTAGGGGCGAAACTTCTCTAAGATCAAATTGGAATATATTGATTAGACTCTTTGAGGGCTGATGGATTGGAAGCTCTTGCTTTATAAACACATTTACCAACATGCCTTTAGAAATAGTTGCTTAGTGCTGGGTAGACTGATTGTGTTTATTTAAAACTGCTTTGGGAGAATATACCTGCAATGTCTGTTTGCACCAAAAATATCTCACACCCCAATCAATGGCAACAAGCAGAATTCTGTTCCCTGGGGAACTTGCGGGACTAGCCCAAGGGCACATTGACTGGCCATTTGTCAGTTGATACATTGGCATCTCTGGAACAATTTAGATTGTTATTGAGGGCACTTGAGCAACTAGTATCTAGGAGACACTTTTTATTAGTGGGTAGAATTCAGAGACTCTCTGAATCATAAGCTTTTTTTTTTTTTAAACCTATTCCGTTCTTTTGGTCTTGGGTTGTAAATATTTTTTGTTGCTGTTGTTGTTACTGTTTTAGAGAATTGAACTAAGTCAGAAAACCTGGTTCTAATTACATCTTTGTTGCTAACTGAATGTCTTACCTTATACAAATCACTTTTTTTTGCTTTCTGGATTTCAAAGGGTTTTTTTTTCCATCACAAAGATTAGAAAAGAAAAGCAAGGAGAATTTTTAGAAGCTGTCCTCATACCTTTAACCTCACTGAGAATCCCTCTGAGTTCTATTTTGAGGTTGATTCCTAATTCCATCCCCTTTACAATGTCTTTCGAAGTTTCTTCAATTTATGCTTATCTTCCATTTTCTGAACTCTGGTAGCAGTAATTGGTGAGTGTCACACATCTCAGCACTTCATTCTTGCCTCATTAGTTCATTGTTGATTAATTCTGTCTCCTAAGGAGCTCAGCTATGAGGTGCTCAAAAGAAAAGATCTTATGTTTAGTTCTTTCTTTTCTCCCAGAGAACTCAATACATGATTGGATTTAGGATTTAAGGCATTCAATGCAAAATTCTTAGTTGGTTATTCCTGTATTATTCCCTAAAATCCCAAGTGGTATGTGGTGCGCATGCATATATGTGTATGTGTTTGTGTGTTTGTGGATTCATAATGATTGCCATTTTAAAGGGTTCCTTGGTCAAATCTATTTGCATTAGATTATTTTCCAAATCTTAAATTTGGATTTTCCAAATCTTAGATTTGTGACTTTTAGATTCTATAAGGCATTTAGTCATCTAATAAGATGTCTCCAAATTGATCTTACTTATTAAAAGAGAAAGGAAAACTTCAACATATCAATAATTTAACGCATAATTTGAAATAAGATGGGATTTTACTTTTAGTTAAAAAGAAACTTAATGAGTAAAATCAGTTTGCTTATTTGTAAAATGAAAAAATAGTTTAGATGATATCTAAGCCTTTCCCCTAACTATATAATAATATATAACTATTATGATAATATAAATAAAAATAAACTAATTATTTAGAAATAATCCATAACTCAATCCCATTTTTATTCATAATCCTTATAGTTGACAATTACATATGTTTATTATTTTCAAAATGCTTTCAGGCACAGTGTCTCAACAGGGCCACAGCAATAATCCCACAGGCAGATAATTCAGTCATTTTTATCTCTAGTCTACAGAAATGGAAACTGATGTTCAGTAAGGAAATGACTGGTCCAAGGCCACAGAACTAGTAAATGATCGCTCTGAGCTCAAAACTAGCTTTCCTAACTTGAAATCCAGTATGCTTTCAATATATATGCCTACCTTACTCCAAAGATAGTCATTATGTTTCATTTTCTCCTTGGCTGAGTGTCACATATAATTTCTTGTTATATAATATTCGACTCTGCCCTATTGAACCATTCTCCTTCCATTGATGCTTATCCCCTTTAACTGCTTGGAGATGATTATTGGCTTCAGAAAAGAGAGAGGAAAAGAGTTATGAGGCACATCGGGAACACTGGGGGGAAGGCAGTGTGATTTTGTTCAGATTTTATTATAGCAGGAAACATGCTGGATATCAAAAGGAAATTTATGTAATGTATTCCAGTATTGTTCAAGATATAACATCATGTTTTATGCAAGCAGAAGCAGTCAGGGCATGCAATGTGAGAAGAACTCTTTCTCCCAAAGTGAAACAAACGATACAACAGCAATGAGGAAAATGGACAGAAAATAAACTTTTCTTTTTTGGGGCAGCTTCCTCACTGCAAAAGCTATGGCAGTTAGGCTACTGGACACACCTCTTTTTCAGGTTCTGAGAAAATCACTAGACATTGCTCAATTTCTAGTGCTTCTGAAAATGATTTGGCCACATTAAGTACTGAAGTCAATTTCTTCATCTCTAAAATGGGGATAAAATCTTTGCTTTCTTGTGTTTTGTGAGAGAAATATTTGTTAAACTTAAATAATTATGAGTATGCAAAATATTATTTATGTTGCATTCTAAAAATGCAAGAGTGGACGGATGATCAGATAAACTGAGTTCAAATAATAGCTTTGCCACTTACTACCTGTATGATTGGAGTTTCTTAACATATTTGGACTTATGTTCTCTTATTTGTAAAATCAAAAGAATTTGCTGCTTTTCAAAGCTTTTTCTATTTATAAAATCATATGATCCTTCATAATATATCTATGTGGTGATATTGCTGTGGTGGCAGGCTGAATGCAATAATAAAAATAATACTCGATCTGGCACCAGGAGATGTGGGATTAAATCCTGAATAGATTACTTAAAGCATAAGTATAGAAACATTGTTTCTTCTCTTTGAACTCGTTTCCTAATCTATTAAGTGGGGCTAAAGTTCTTGCAATTCATACCTCATAAAGTTGTTATGGCGAAAGTATTGTGTAAAATATAAGTTTTAGAGTAATTCCTGATTGTAGAAAAAAGAGCACTAAATATTAATTTATGAGAAAGAGGTTCAAATTTTGGCTGAAGCATTCTTTAAGTGGGTTAGCATGGGCAATACACTTGATATTTCTTTTCCCTAGATGTGAAATTAAAGCAGTTTTACTGACCTACCTCACCCAATTGTTATCATCTCAAAACATGTGTCCTATGGAATTTGTTGTCAATAGCCTTTTTTGGTCTCTAAGGTCCCTTACCACCCCAAAAGGTCTATAATTCTAAACCTGGGTAGGTGAGTGATTGCTACTGTTTTCTCACTTCAACATGGTCCAGTCACAGAGAGCTAGGGATGTTTTTGTCCTTGTTTCTTTGTATACCCTCTAATTGATAAGAAACTTTACTTTGAGCTCCTGTGACATTCTGCAAAGTAACTGAGAAGTGCCACTAGTAATTTTATATATACACACAGATAAGTTAAATGTGTATAATATATAATATATGCATATAAATGCATATTTACATGAATATATACCACTTTACATGTATATTATACACATGTACATGCATACACCTGCATATATAGGTGGATATGTATATAAATGCAAACATGCATGTATATACACATATAGAAAAACATTGTATATTTGTATATATACATATGTGTCTCTATATCCAGGACTACTTCCAGTTATCCTGATCCATATCTTGCCATGGACCTAAATGGCTCCACAAGAGAAACTAAAGCAGGTGACCTTGCACAAACTTCCCTCAATTAAATACAATTCACTTACTTGTCAAGGCATCATCGCTGTTATGTCATTGCTCTCTTTGTAGGAGTAGGAACTGTCCCACTGGGGACCAAATTGGGACTGACTTGTTGGGCAACACAGGTTCTTTTGCTTTTTTTTTCTTTTGTTATATTTTTCTTCTTTTTCTTCCCCCCCCCCCTTTCCTTTACATTTTGGGTCTTCTTTTCTGTTATCTTTGTTCTTTTCTTTCTTTTTCCCTTCCTTTCCTTTTGTCCACATAAGGTATCATACCCCTACCTGTGGGTGCTATGCCTAAAGAAATATAAATTTTGAACCCTGAAAACTCATGATATATCTTTGGGTTTATGGGCTAGGCCTTGTCTTAAACTCAAATCACTTTAGCTCTCATTGATTGACCCACAATAAGTTCCAGGCCAAGCCTTATTAGACTCAGAGTGAATGTAAGTAGCATTATTTCTGTTTTAACCAAAAACCCTGAGGGTTTTCCCCACTCAGATTTTTTTTTTGATTAGGTAAATGAGGCCATGATCTGCTTTATTTCTTACTGAGCCTTAGTCTTGATCAAATTGAGACCTGTTAAAGACAGCTTAAAAAGGCCAACCTCTGCCACTATATCCAGGGCTATTTCCAGTTATTTTCAGCCATATTTGGCCATTGGATCCAGATGGCTTTGAAGGATAAAGTGAGGCTAATGACTTCTAACAGCCCTCCTTTACTTAAATTCAGTTCAGTTGTTTATCAGGGTATCATTACTATGACCTCCTGATCCTTAGAATGAAGGACAAATAACAAACAGCAACATATTTATATGCACTTATCTGCATGTTCTTCAAGGTTTGGAAATGTTTTCCACATACTATCTCCTTATATCTTCAAAATAACCCCAGGAAGTAGATGATATTATGGCTGTTTTACAGATGAGCAAACTGAGGCTTATCCAGGTTCACAGGGTTAATGCAAGAAGTAGGATTTAATCTACTTTCTTTCCAATTCTAAGTTTAGCAATTGAATAAAAGAGTCTTAATAGTAGGAAAATTGTACTCCAGTCCCTATATAGATTGTTTGTTAGCTTAGGACAAGCAAAATCATGAGATAAGGAGGCCTTAGAACATAGAAAGATTAGCCAAAAATTCTAAATTTGTGTCTATTTATATGTATACACATCAAAGCAATAAGGGTACTGATATTAGGAGACAAAAGGAAATTTCCATTTTCACAAATTATTCCAATGTTTAAAAAAAGCTTAAATTACCATGGAAACAGTTCAAAGCCTTATCATATTGTATAAACAATTTCCAAAGGAGTCCTTGAGACATCTTTTGCTTCTTTTCTTTGAAGTAAGAAAGAAGTCGTCCCCTAGTCTTGGAGGTGATTTGTGCTCCTCTACCAAACTTCTGAGAGTGATGAGAGGAAGGGAGAAATGCTTGCTCCAAGAATCTCTGCCTACCCTTTCCCACTCTCACCCTACTCAGAGTGTTGACTGAAACATGATTATGCAAAGTTGAGAAAATGGAGTTTGGGGTAAAAGAAACCCTTTTTGAAATACATGATGCTCCCCAGCTTTTGGGATAAATACTCACTATTAGGCAAAAACTGCTGGGAAAATTGGAAACTAGTGTGGAAGAAATTAGAGCTTGACCCATACCTAATACCACATACCAAGATAAGATCTAACTGGGTTCATGATCTAGATATAAAGAGGGACTTTGTGAGCAAGTTAGAGCAACGTAAGATAGTTTATCTCTCAGACCTGTGGAGATGGAATAAATTTATGTCCAAAGAAGACCTGGAATTCCTAACTGAACACCAGATGGATAATTTTGATTATATTACATTAAAAAGTTTGTGTACAAATAAAACAAATGCAGACAAGATTAGGAGAGAAGCATCAAATTGGGAAACCATCTTTACATTTAAGGGTTCTGATAAAGGCCTCATTTCTAAAATATATAGAGAATTGTTTCATATATATATATAAGAATTCAAGCCACTCTTCAATAAATAAGTGGTCAAGGGATATGAACAGACAATTTTCAGATGATGAAATTAAAACCATCTCTAGTCATATGAAAAGGTGCTTCAAATCACTATTGATCATTGAAATGCAAACTAAGACAACTCTGAGGTACCACTACACACCTGTCAGATTGGCTAAAATGACAGGAAAAGATAACGATGAATGTTGGAGGGGATGTGGGAAAACTGGGACACTAATACATTGTTGGTGGAACTGTTAACAGATCCAACCATTCTGGAGAGCAATTTGGAGCTATGCTTAAAAAGTTGTCAAACTGTGCATACCCTTTGACCCAGCAGTGTTTCTACTGGGCCTATATCCCAAAGAGATCTTAGAGGAGGGAAAGGGACCCACATGTGCAAGAGTGTTTGTGGCAGCCCTTTTTGTAGTGGCTAGAAACTGGAAACTGAAGGGATGCCCCCAATTGGAGAATGGCTGAATAAATTATAGTACATGAATGTTACGGAATATTATTGTTCTGTAAGAAACGACCAGCAGGACTATTTCAGAGAGGTCTGGAGAGACTTGCATGAACTGATGCTGAATGAAATGAGCAGAACCAGGAGATCATCATACACAGCAACAACAGTATTACATGATGATCAATTCTGATGGACATGGCTCTATGCAACAAAGAATTGTCTCAAACCAGTTCCAATTGTTCACTGAAGAAAACCATATACACCCAGAGAGAGGGATATGAAATATGGACCACAAGATAACATTTTCATGATCTCTATTGACATTTTCTTGCATTGTGTTGCCTTGCTCTGATTTTCTTTTTTTCTTGTAGATAGGATTTTTCTTGCATAACTTGTCAAGCATTTCAACATTATTAACATGTAGTGGACTTCCTGCCATTTAGGGGAGGGGAGGGGACTGGGGGTAATATTTGTAATGGAAAGCTCTGTAAAGATCAATGCTGGGGAACTACCCATACATATGTTATACAAATAAAAAGCTTTAATTAAAAAAAAAAAGAAATACATGATGCTAATTTAGTTTACCATTGATTTGGGAAAAAGTTCTATTGAAGAAATTCAGGTCAAAATTTCTAATGTTGTATTAGTGAAAAAGTAGAAATTAGCATTTATTTATTCATTAATTAGAAAAGTATTATTAAGTACCTAGGGTGTGCCATACAAAAATGAGAGTTGCTTTTTCCCGATAATCTTACATTTTATTGTGGGAAGCAACAGGAATATTGTTAAAAATTAAACACAAAATGTATAGAAAGCCTGATGGGGCCCTACCAACTTAGAAAATCAGTATAGAGGGGGCAGCTAGGTGGTGCAATGGGTAGAGCACCAGCCCTGAATTCAGGAGGACCTGAGTTCAAATTTGGTCTCTGACACGTAACATTCCCTAGCTGTGTGACCCTGGGCAAGTCACTTAACCTGAATTGCCTGAGCAAAAAAGCCAAAAAAACAAAAAAAACAAACAAACAAAAAAAAGAAAATCAGCGTAGATTCCCATAGGAAAAAATATTTGAAATAGACTTTAAATAAGGCCAGGGTTTCTGTAAGACAGAAGTGAAGAGGGAGTGCATTTGAGGTACAGAGAATAACTTAGGCAAAAGAAATGAGGCAGGAGGTGGAATGTAAAGTACAGGCAATATCATTGGCAAGGATACCAATGTAAAAAAAAAATTAATGCAAAGCAAGTTTTGGAAAGTTTGTCTGGAAGCAAATTGTAAATGGTTTTAAAATTGGAACAATGAAATTTGTTTCCTGGAGAAAAGAAGGAATCAATGGATATGATTGAGTTGGGGGTAAGTTGTGACCAGACCTATGCTTTGAGAATATAAATTTGTCCAAGAAATCTTGTGTATCCTTTAGCTTAATTTCACTGATCTCCATTTAAATCATACTTTTCATTACATTTTCACATATTTCAAATGGCTTCAATATTACGAAAGTTATCATGGGAAGAAGACATGTTGTGCCCATACAGGGGAAAATCCCAGAAACACAACAATATAAGATCTTTGGGGGGAAATTATAGGAAAGCACATGTGGATTTCTTATTGGGAAGATACTTTTAACAGTTAAATACTTTTTTTTATTACAGATTTATTATTTGCATAACATATGTATGGGGAGTTCCTCAAAATTGATCTTCACAAAGCTTTCTGATACACATTTTCCCTCCAGGCCCCTCCCCTTCCCTAGATGGCAGGAAATCCACTACATGTTAATTATATTAAAATATTTGACAAGTCGAATATATGTATACATGTTTCCATACTTATGTTTCTGTGCAAGAACAATCGTATAAACATGAATAAAAAATATCTGAGAAAGGAAATCCAATGCAAGCAAACATCGATAGAGATCATGGAAATGATATGTTGTAGTCTATATCTCATATCCTTCTTTCTGGGTGTATATGGCTTTCTTCACTGAACATTTGGAACTGGTTTGAGACATTTCATTGTTGCGGAGAGCCACGTCCATCAGAATTGATCATCATATAGTATTATTGCTGCCGTGTATGATAATCTCTGGGTGATGCTCATTTTGCTCAGCATCAGTTCATGCAAGTCTCTCCAGGCCTCTCTTAAATCATCTTGTTGGTCGTTTCTTATAGAACAATAATATTCCATAACATTTATATACCACAATT
>JAJPUD010022590.1:0-21164 GCA_023553655.1 Myrmecobius fasciatus | reverse complement strand
CTGTGCATACCCTTTGACCCAGCAGTGTTTCTACTGGGCTTATATCCCAAAGAGATCTTAGAAGAGGGAAAGGGACCCACCTGTGCAAGAATGTTTGTGGCAGCCCTTTTTGTAGTGGCTAGAAACTGGAAACTGAAGGGATGCCCATCAATTGGAGAGTGGCTGAATAAATTATGGTATATGAATGTTATGGAATATTATTGCTCTGTAAGAAATGACCAGCAGGATGATTTCAGAGAGGCCTGGAGGGACTTGCATGAACTGATGCTGAGTGAAACGAGCAGAACCAGGAGATCATCATACACGGCAACAACAGTATTACATGATGATCAATTCTGATGGACATGGCTCTCTGCAACAAAGAATTGTCTCAAACCCGTTTAAATTGTTCAATGAAGAAAACCATATACACCTAGAGTGAGGGATATGAAGTATGGACCACAACGTAACATTTTCATGATCTCTGTTGACCTTTGCTTGCATTGTGTTGCCTTTCTCTGATTCTTTTTTTTTCTTGTAGATAGGATTTTTCTTGCATAACTTCTCAAGCATTTCAACATTATTAATATGTAGTGGACTTCCTGCCATCTAGGGGAGGGGAGGGGACTGGGGGTAAAATTTGTAATGGAAAGCTCTGTAAAGATCAATGTTGGGAAACTACCCATATACATGTCATACAAATAAAAAGCTTTAAATAAAAAAAAAAGAAAAAAAAAGAAAAAAATTTTGCATCAATATTCATTAGGGAAATGGCTCTATAGTTTTCTTTCTCAGTTTTCTCCCTACCTGGTTTAGCTATCAGCACTATATCTGTGTCATAGAAGGAATTTGATAGTACACCTTCTTTCCCTATTTTTTCAAATAGTTTATATAGTATTGGGATTAATTGTTCTTTGAATGTTTGGTAGAATTCACATGTAAATCCATCTGGCCCTGGAGATTTTTTCTTAGGGATTTGGTTAACAGCTTTTTCTATTTCTTTTTCCAAAATGGGGCTACTTAAATAATTTATTTCCTCTTCTGTTAACCTAGGCAATCTATATTTTTGTAGGTATCCCTCCATTTCATTTACATTATCAAATTTATTGGCATAAAGTTGGGCAAAGAAACTCCTAATTGTTACTCTAATTTCCTCTTCATTGGAGTAAAGTTCTCCCTTATTTTTCAGACTAACAATTTGATTTTCCTCTTTCCTTTTTTCTAATCAAATTAACTAAAGCCTTATGTATTTGGCTGGTTTTTTCATAAAACCAACTGAGTTTTATTTATTAATTCAATAGTTTTCTTACTTTCAATTTTATTGATCTCCCCTTTAATTTTCAGAATTTCCAATTTGGTATTTAATTGAGTGTTTTTAATTTGTTCTTTTTCTAGCTTTTTTAATTGTATGTCCAGTTCATTGATCTTCTCTTTCTCTATTTTATGCAAATAAGCATCTAGAGATATAAAGTTACCCCTTATAACCGCTTTGGCCGTATCCCATAAATTTTGGTATGTTGTCTCATTATTGTCGTTCTCCTGGATGAAATTATTGATTGTGTCTATAATTTGCTCTTTCACCCATTCATTCTTCAGGATTATATTATTTAATTTCCACTTAACTTTTAGTCTATTTTCTCCTGGCCTTATATTACATGTGAGTTTTATTGCATCATGATCTGAAAAGGATACATTTACTATTTCTACTTTTCTGCATTTGATTTTGAGGTTTTTGTGTCCTAACACATGGTCAATTTTTGTATAAGTTCCATGGACTGCTGAGAAAAAAGTAAACTTCTTTCTGTCTCCATTTAATTTCTTCCAAAAATCTATCATACCTAACTTTTCTAACATTTTGTTTACCTCCTTAACTTCTTTCTTATTTATTTTGTGGTTCGATTTATCTAGTTCTGAGAGAGGAAGGTTGAGATCCCCCACTATTATAGTTTTGCTGTCTATTTCTTCTTGCATCTCTCTGAACTTTTCCTCTAGGATTTTCCATGCTATACCACTTGTTGCCTATATGTTTAGTATTGATATTGCTTCATTATTTATGGTACCCTTTAGGAAGATATAATTTACTTCTTTGTCTCTTTTAATTAAGTCCATCTTTGCTTTTACTTGGTCTGAGATCAGGATTGCTACCCCTGCTTTTTTTTGTTCACCTGAAGCATAATAGATTCTGCTCCAGCCTTTTACCTTCACCCTGTATGTATCTCTATGTTTTAGATGTGTTTCTTGTATACAACATATTGTTGGATTCTGGTTTTTAATCCAGTCTGCTATCTGCTTCTACTTTAAGGGAGAGTTCATTCCATTCATATTCACAGTTAAAATAACTAATTCTGTATTTCCTGCCATCTTATTTACGCTAGCTTATGGTTTTCTCTTTCTTATCCCCTTTCCCTCCTCCCTACTATTTTTCTTTTGATAACCACTTCTCTCAAACAATCTTTTCCCTTTAGAGCCCCACCCACCCCTTTTTCCCCCTTTCCCTCCTGTTTCCTCATAAGTACCTCTATTATTCCTCAGAGCCAAAACTGATGAGATGGAGATTAACCCAATTCTCATTCCCCTCCCTTTTTTCCCCTCAATCATTATAGGTTTTTTTTGCCTCTACATGTGATGTAATTTCCCTTATTTTACCTCCTTTTCCTCTTCTTCCAGTGTTATCCCATTTCTACCTCTATTTTCTTTTTCAGTTTATCATATCATAATAATCATAAAATCACAATAATCATATCATAATAATCAAAAAATCACAGTAATCATATCATAATCATAATGTAATAATATATTCATAAAATCAACCCTCATTCTATAAGTATCTATAACATAAATATAGTTCTGAAGTTTTTTTTTCTTGTTACCTTTTTATGTTTCTCTTGAGTTCTGTGTTTCTAGAGCAAATTTTTTGTTCAGTTCTGGTCTTTTCAGAAGAAATAGGTGAAATTCACCTATATCATTGAATGACCATCTTCTTCCCTGGAGGATAATGCTCATTCTAGCTGGATAGGTTATTCTTGGCTGTAATCCAAGTTCCTTTGCCCTTCGGAACATCTGGTTCCATGCCCTTCGATCCTTCAGTGTGGAAGCTGACAAATCCTGTGTGATTCTAATTATTGAACCTCGGTATTTGAATTGTTTCTTTCTAGCTGCTAGCAGAATCTGTTCCTTGGTGCTATAGTCCTGAAATTTAGCCACGATATTCCTTGGGGTCTTAATTTTGGGGTCTCTTTCAGGAGGTGATCGGTGAATTCTTCTAATGATGATTTTGCCCTTTGATTCTACAATCTCAGGGCAGTTTTCTTTCAGGATTTCCTGGAAGATAGTGTTTAGATTCTTTTTTTCATTATGGCTTTCAGGAAGTCCAATAATCCTTAGATTGTCTCTCCTAGATCTATTTTCCAAGTCAGTTGTTTTTCCTAGGAGATATTTCATATTTTCTTCTAATTTTTCATTTTTTTGTTTTTGTTTGACTGATTCTTCAAGTCTTAGTGAGTCATTCACTTGCATTTGTTCAATTCTTATTTTTAAAGTGTTGTTTTCTTCAGTTACCTTTTTAAGCACCTTTTGTAACTGGCCAATTTGTTCATTGCACTCTTTTTCCACTTCACTAATTTTATTTTTTAATAAATTGGTGTCTTTTTCATATCTCTTTTGCAGGGCATCATATCCTTCTTGCACTGATTTCAGTTTATTTTCCCATTTATTCTCCAGCTCTCTTTTGAGGTTCTTTATGCAGTCTTCCAGAAAGGCCTTTTGAAAAGGGGACCAGTGATGGTCCTGGCTGATGTTCTCTGGATTTTTGTCTAAAGGAACCTCTGGCTCTGTGGTTGTTTCTTTGCCTTGATAAAAGCTGTCTATGGTGAGAGCTCTCTTTTGCTTCTTCATCATATTTTTTTTTTTTTTTAAGACAGTGTGGATATCTCTTTGAGGTAGGGAAAAAAAAAGTGGCGGCTGTAAAAAGCTTTGCCCTGGGGCACTTCGGCGAGTTGACTTAAGGTGCTGGGCCGGTGGGGGCTAGGACTAAGTCCGAATTACTCCTTAAACAAGGCAAGTCTGCCAGAACACCTGTCCCCAATCAGGGCAGAGTGTCCCGAGTGCCTCAGATAAACTCCAGGTGTTTGGAATTTGGAGTTTGGAGTTTGGAATTTCTTCCAAGATGAGCTGAGCTGAGTCCCACCCTCACTTCCGGCCTGTACAGTTGTCGTCTATTTATCTCTCTGTCCGAGGACGACTAACCTGATATGAAGTTATCCAGAGAGCTGTGCCCAAATATTTCTGAATTCGTTGACTTGAAGATCAGTTCAGAGGCTTATTTTATTGTTGATTTGAGAGAAGATCGGAGGAGAGGCAGAAAGTCACCTTTTCACTCCGCCATCTTGGCTCCGCCCCCCTTGTCAACTTATTTTAAAGAAAAAATGATTAAAATTAATTTTATATTATCCAAATCTCAGGTTGCTTTCAAAAAAAAGGCACAGTGTCTAAGGCTAGGAAGATAATAATATTGCTATATTTTAGCTTAATCAGACTACTATCTGGAATATTGTTAGTTCTAATGATTTTATTTTATGAACGATTTTGAAGCCTGGATAAAATAAGGGAGTGAGAACAAGATGGTTGTCTTCAGATATATATGGATTGATCATGTGGGAATCAACATTTTTCATTGTCCCCCAAACACATGAGGGATTTTTTTTTTAAATAACAACAACAAAACAACAATTAGATTTTGACTTAATTTTAAGAACTTTGTAATATTCCAAACTATGAAAAAGTGAAATGAGCAAACTCCAGAAGTAATGTATTCTCTCTTCACTGAAGGTCTTCAAAAAAGACTGGCTGATCATAGAGGTATTAGGCAAGGTGACCTATGAGGTCCTTTCTAATTTGAATTCTAAGAAAATCTGCTTTTAAAAAAAGTTGACATATATGGATAATGAATAATTGTACTCTTTTTTAGATAACATTTCTGTTAAAATTATTTTCTATTTATATATAGAAATAATCTTAACATTCATTTTAAATACTATTTCCAAATGTTCTTTCTGCCTCTCTTCCTTTATCCCTTTTTGAGAAGGCAATCAATTTGATACAGATTATATATATGTAATCACGTAAAACATATTTCCATATTAGCCATATTACAAAAGAAAACATAGGTATAAAAAAGAAAAGAAAAAATATACTAAAATATTCTTCAATCTTCATTCAGAATGTATGAATTATTTTTCTGTAGATGGATAGCATTTTTTCATTAGATAATATTTTTAATCCATCTTCCTTTGCAAATAGCTCTACAATATCAGAGGTTAAAATGACCACATGATTTTTCCTATAAAAGCGTGCTCCTTCACCCTTCAATAACTCCCTTTCCTTCTGTTTCTACTACCTTTGAAATAAAATTCTTTGTAACCCTGAATCTGATTTAAACATAGGACTCTACTTTGACATAAATTACTGCAAGCCAGAGCAGTTAATCCCCATGGTCTAATTTTATTGGGAGCCAGTATAAATAACGCATAATAATTTTGTTTTATTAATATAGCAATTCATCTTTATTGCCCTTCTCGTTGATGAAGATGGAAATCAAAGGCACTGAGCTACAAATTAGAAGAGTTTAAGCTATGACAGAAAGGGTTCAAGTTTTACAACTGATTAAACACTCATTTACTGGTTGAGTTTCCATGTAAAGACTTGATGTCTGTTTCTAATATATTTCTTAAAAGTTAGCCTAAAAAATTAGAAATGCCAACTTAGAATCAATCAATTAACAATACTTAGATTCAAAAAAGAAAAGATACACAATAGCCCTGTATGTCACAAGACCTGGAATAGCAATAATTGAAGAGTAAACCACCATCAAGAATGCCAAGATAATGTATAAAGGTTCCAACCCCAGGTCATAGCTCTTGTTAAACATTATAAGTTTATCATTTCTGACTCTTCCTTAGAATCAATCTGAGAGATCTTATCCATTTTCCTTTTACTGCTATGAAAGATAGTCTGGCATAAGAACAAAAGTATAGGATATAAAATCATGGAGAACTTAGGTTCAATCTTTATTGGAGTTATGACTATGGGAAAGCCTTAATTTTTTCCCTCATCTATAAAATAGAGATGTTTATAATCATATTTATTCTACTGATCTCAGAGAGCCTTTTTTTCAGTAAAATTATTTCTAAACCTTAAAGTAGAAATAATATTATTTCCTGTTCTTTTTTTTGAGGATTTTTAAAGTTTAATTTAAGGCACTGAGTCTTTTGAACTTGATTCCTGATCATGTTTTCAATTTTGTATTAAAATTTTTGATTCTCCCCAATTACTTTTTAAAATTCTTTCATTAATGATGTCTATCATAGTTGAACACTATTCCAATTTCTGCTTGCTGAAATTGTTACTCAGTGCTCTGTTCATATCCTTCTTTTTTTCATGAAGTTTTCACTATTTCCCCTCACTCTGCCCCTTCTCCCATAGCTACACCTGGTCATTCTGTCATTCAAGTGAAATTTATCACATAATTTTTTCTGGCTCTCTTCTTTACTTGATCTAAGTGATCCTGATGAGAGAGGCTGGTTACATGTTTTCCATTTTCCTCATTCTCATTTAACATATCAGATTGTAAGAAGAGATTAAGACCCATATTGTATCTAATTTTTATCATATTTGGGACTATTAGAGTACTTGTAAATTTATAAAATGACCAAATTGGTGTGGTGGAGTGGAAAGAATCTAGATTGGGAGATAGAAGACATGATTGAATTATCATACCATAATCTATTAATTCTGTGACCTTTAAAGTGTCATTTAACCTCTCTTCTCTATCTATGAAATGGATGGTAGGAATGGTTAAACAAGATGACACCTAAAGTGTCTTCCAGATCAAAATCTATGAGTCTATAAAAGTTGTTTTAGGCAGAGGAATCTAGCATTATAATAACAAAATAAGTTATCTATATGTGATTATATTGTGTTAAATCTATATCAATAGAAACAATGCCTCAGAGATGAGATAAAGTCTCTCTAAGAATGATGAGACAATGATAGATGGAAGATTATAAATTCTAGATAAACCATGGAGGCCAGTTCTAGAGGAGTCACTGATAGAATTTGGTGGTCATTTAAGAGACAAAGACAGAAGTCTTTCTGAAGTATTTATCTTTTTAAAAGATAAGAGGGAAGGAGAATAAGGAAAAGAGGAGAGAGAGTAAGAAAGAAAAGAGAGAAAGAGAGAGCGAGAGAGAGCTAGAAATAGAGATTTTTTTTAAAGGAGAGTAAAGACAGTAATGATCAACCTTTCAGAAAATTAAAAGTAGAGAAGAGAAAGATATCAAAGATGTAGAATTGTTTTCTCTTTTTTCTCTCTGCACTTCCACTGAAAACTAGCCCTTTGTCTCAAAAATCATGTGAAAAAATCCAGGCCAAAGGAATTCTTTGCCTCAGTTAACAAGGTCTATCCATGTTCCTGGTGACTCACATTTGTTCCCTGACTTCATGAGAGCCTGGGCTGGATAGTGCAATAAAGAATAGGAAAGAAAACAAAAAAAGTGATACAAGTCAAAGGAATGAATAATTAAATGACAGGTAATTTGGAAAGTTTAAGTAATACTGGAAAAATAATATGTGCTAATGAAGAAGTATTGTACCCCCAAAAAAGGCATATATTTGCTTCTGATCGTTAGAGGTGAAGCATTTTGTAGGAAAGGGGTAGTGGGAAATGATATATTCTTTTGATCTTGTTTCTTTTGAGAAACAATGTGATTTACATTTTCTTCCTTATATATTTTTCAAAACAATAAGTTAAATGCAATTCAATAAATATTTAGTTAAGTACCTACAATGTGGCAAAACGTGCTAAGCTGGGGAAACAAAGAAGGAAAAAATAGAACATGTTTTAAAGAACCATGTAATCTAATAGGAAAAGGAAAAAAAAGTACACAGACATAAATGCAGAATAACAAAAGTAGGAATTACATGGAGTAGAAAAATAGTAACTACAGAGAGAAAGAATCAAGAAGGACTTCATTGAAGAAGTAACCTGGGGATTGTTGGAGGTAAATTTAAGAAACTAAAGCATTCCAGACATGAGCTGGGGATGGAGGTGGGGTCAGGGTGGGAAAGCCTGTTTTATAAGAAACCTTAGGATTAAATATTTGAATAACATTGTTTCATCAACCTTATTACTTGTGTGACCTTGAGGAACATTTTTCACTTACAAAATGAAGTGGTTGCATCAGAAGGCCTTTGAGGTCCACTCCAAATCTCAATATATGATCTCAGAATCCTTTGGACTAGCATCCAGCTTTATCATTTAATTTTCCCCCTCTTAATGACTTAACTAGTCCTAATTACATTCTGGGTAGTATAATTGCATACTCTTTTATAGGTTTTAGTTACATCAACCTCTAAACATAATAGTCATTATAAAAATTTAATTTTGAATGATTTGCTTGAGGCTGAGCTGATCTATGAGCTTTCAGGAATATACATTATAGAGTAATTCTGATGAAACTATGGGCATCTTTAATGAAAAGAATTTCAAGGAAAGTAATGATTGAAGGGAAAGAAACATTGGATTAGGTTTGCCCAATTCAGGTAAAATTCTACTTTTATCCACTATAAATCCCATTAGACTCTAACATCATATAAAGTAATTAAAAACTCTGCATATCTTTGCTTATAATCTGTTTCCAAAACCCAGAGACCAAATTCACTCATTTTTTCAGGCCTTTGTTAATGTTTATTAAATGTCTACAATGTTCTAGGCATTGGTTTTTGGCAGGTGTCAATTATAAAGAAATGACATTGTAATAATTATAAAGAAACGACAGTGTAATGGGATATGACATTAGCAATAACAACTTCTCTTCATTGTCCATCTTCCTTCAAAATTCTTGTCCTCCACTTCCCCCCAACCTCTCACCAGACCCTCAAGAATTAGTAATAAGTAGGCACTTGTGAAAATGTTAAATGACTCTTCCCAACATTATTACTTTACTTAATGAGGACTGGGAATATAAGAGTGGATGTGACTTTAAGTATTTGAATGACCAAAATAGTGATGCATTTCAATTGGATTTTCTGACTCCAAACATTTCTTCTTGTTATAATAATTTAATTCACACACACACACACACACATATTTGAAACCCATATGAAAGACAATGTTGAAAAATGAATAGAAGGCAAACCTTTGAGTCAGGAAGATTTGGCTTAAGTATTGCCGGTAACAGATATTGGTCATATAACAATGAGCCATTCACTTAACCCTTTTGTACTTCTAATAAAGCTTTAGGAAGATCAATTACTGAGGTATTTTCAATCAACATCAGTGTAATTTACACATGGAAATCATTTGGGTCTGAAGACATTTCCACTTCCACATAATCTGAAATGGGACCAGATTGAATAGACTCCTTGTTTTGCCTTTTAAAAATAAACTTTCTTACAAGGATATAAGGACTTTCTATGATCCACATAAGATTCAAGACAACCCATTTGATTTCTACATTGATAAAAATGAAACTGGTCTCTGGGTTTTGGAAATAGATTATAAGCAAAGATATGCATAGTTTTTAGTTATTTTATATGATGTTAGAGAACATCATATAAGAATTACAACTAAATCAGTATTCGGCTTTAAACTTCCTTGGCTTTGATTTAAAATGACTATGAAGAGAATATATAATGCCAGCAAAGTTTTCAACTCTTTGGCATATGATGTAGCTAGTTGCTTATAGAGAGGAATCAAGAAGGTGAAATAGGGGAAGAACTTTCCTGAAATATCCCTAATTCATCTGATACAACTATAATAATGACTCAAAATGAATTCAGTAGTGAGAGAATGAGCAAAATGATGGGGTAAAATAAATTGCCAGCCCAACATAATTTACAAGGTTGTCAGCAAAGGTTGGTCTCACCTGAGTACAAAGGGAGTGCAGGTGGTGTCCAGGCAAATCAGTTGCAGGCCACACTCTGCAAGGCCCTGAGTCCCAGAAAACCATTTATGAGGCCTTATACACTTGGCACAGTGGGTCAGCTGCTAAGCCTTGTGTCCATGGGGAAACAGGCTGGCATGGAGGGCATATATCTCTGGCACAGCAAATCAGTGGTGGTGTGTAGTACTCTTCATGCAAAAAGCCTGTAACAGTGCTTTTTTGACCCCAGGAGCAAAACTCAATTTTAGTAATTAATTAAATGAGCCAAAACAATGAGGAAACAACAATAGCAACAAAAAGATACTGACAATAGAAAATTATTATAATGACTGGAAAAATAAAACACAAATCAAAAAGGGGACAACAATGTTCAAATATCCTTATAAGAAATCTCAAAAAAAGTATTTTTCTTAGACCTACAAAAAGAACCTCTGGAAGAGCTCAAAAAGTATTTTAAAAACCAAATAATAAAAGTAGAAGAAAAGCTGGAAAAAATGAGATAAATGCAAAAGGATTAAGTAAAAAGAGTTAATCACTTGGCAAAGGAAGCACAAAAAAAGAAGAAAAAAATACAAAAATTCACTGAAGAAAATAAAAAATAATTGACCAAATGCAAAATACCGTTCAAAAGTTCACTGAAGAAAATAATTCCTTAAAAATTAGAATTGGGGAAATGATAGCTAGTGACCCCATAAAGCAGTAAGAAAAACATAAAATTAAATAAAAAGAAAAAATAGAAGAAAATGTGAAATATCTCATTGGCAAAACAACTAAAAAAACAGCTAACCTGGAAAATAGATGCAGGAGAGATAATTTAAGAATTATTGGACTACCTGAAAGCCATGATCGAAAAAAGAACCTAAATATCACATTTCAAGAAAATATCAAAAGAAAGTTCCCTGATTTTCTAGAATCAGAGGGTACAATAAAAATTGTCTACTGCTCATCTCCTCAAAAAGATTACAAAATGAAAACTACCAAAGTGTAGCCAAAATCCAAAACTCCTTGATCAAAGAAGTAATACTGCAAGCAGTCAGAAAGAATGGAGCCACATTTAGGAATTACACAGGATGCAGCTGCTTCTACATAAAAGGATCAGAGAGCTTAGAATATGATATTTTGGAAGACAGAAGAAGTAAGATTAAAATCAAGAATCATCTGCCCCTCAAAACTGAGTTATTTTTTAGGGGGAAAATAGGTATTCAAGGAACTAGAGGGTTTTCAAGTATTCCTGATTAAAAGATGAGGTGAAACCAAAAATGATATTTTTAAGTAAAAGACACAAGAGAAGCATAAAAAATTAAACAGGAAAGAGAAAAAAAGGGGTTCAATAAAATCAAAGTATTGGCATTCCTACATGGGAAATTGATACTTATAACTCTTAAGACCTTTATGTAACTTATGAACTTTGTTGGGTGCAGTTAGAAGGGGTAAACATAGACATGGGTATTGAGTTGATTAAGATGGGATCATAACTAGAAAAAAATTAAGAAGTGAGAAAGAGAATTGTACTGGGAAAAGGATGAAAGGAGGTGTAGAATGGGGGCAAATTATTTCACATGAAGAGGCATGAAAGAGATATTACAGTGGAGGGGAAAGATGGATGGAGGGAGAAAGTCCTTTGGAAACAGTGAAACCTTATTCTCACTGGAACTGGATCAATGAGGGAATTACTTTTAGCTGAGTATAGAAATGTATCTTTTTCTATAGAGAAGAAGCACAGGAAGGATATAAAAGAAGGGGAGGGTTGCTATAAGGAGAATGGATTAGGGTATGTGGTAGTCAAAAATAAAACACATGTAAGGAGGGACAAGGTGAAAAGAAAGAGAGAGGAAGAGAAGAATAAACATGAGAAAATAGGCTCAAGGGAAAATACAAAGTTATTATGTATAAATGGAATATAAATCCGATGAAGTCACTCACAAAATGGAAGTGAATAACATAGTGTATTAAAAACTAAAATCCTACAATATGTTGTTAACATGAAACACATTTGAAGCCCAGAGACAGACAGAGTAAAGGCAAGAGTCTGGAACAGAATTTATTAAATTTCAGGTGAAGTAAAACAAAAACAAAAAACAAAAAACAGATGTAGCAAGCACAAAAAACAATAATAGATCTAATTTAATTTATAAGGAAGGAAATTACATCTTTCTAAAAGGTTCTATAGACAATGAAGTAATAACAATATTAAACATAAATGAACCAATTGGTATGATATCCAAATTTAAATGTGTTGCAAAAGCAAATAAACAGCAAAACTATTACTAATCGATACTTCAACTTTTCCTTCTTGGAACTAGGTTAACGTGACAAAAATAAGTTAAATAAATGAATTAAAATTTTAAAAGTTAGATGTGATAGACTTCTGTAGATCATTACATGGGATTAAGAAGGAATATACCTTTTTCTCAGTAATACATGATACCTACCACACATACACACACACACACACACACAAACTGACCATGCACTAGGGCATAAAAAACATAAAATGAAATACAGAAAGGCAGAAATACTAAATGTATCCTTTTTAAATCATAATGCAATGAAATCATATTCAATCAAGAAAAGTGGAAAGATATATTAAAATTAATTTGAAACTAAATATTTTAACCTTAAAGAATGCATGGATCAAAGGACAAATCATAGAAACAATCAATAATTTCATTAAAGAGAATGACAACAGTAAGAAAACATACTAAAATTTATTGGTTGATACAAAGCAATACATATGGGTTTTTTTTTCTAAATTCATATAGCAATCAAGTAGAGAAAGAACAGAATAATGAATTAAGCATGCAACTAAAAATAACTAAAAATGACAAATCAAAGTCCCCAAGTGAATACCTAATTAGAAATGTTGAAAATTTTTTTAAAAGGCTAATAAAATTAAAAGTCAGATCACTATTAAACTAAAAAGTAAAGCCAGGGCCTAATTTTATGAATACAATAACAACAATAAAACAGATAAGCCATTAGTTAACTTGACAAAAAAAAAGAAGCAAGCAATTACCAGTATCAAAAATTGGACTGGTGAATTCATAAACAAGAGGACATTATAACAACTATTAAGAGCATTTTTGCCTAATTATATGCCAATAAATCTAAGAGAACTGGATGAATATTTAGAGAAATATAAATTTATAAATAAAACAGAACACTCAAATAATCCCACTTCAGGAAAAAAAAATTGAACAAGTCATCAATGAATTTTCCTCAAAAAACATCCCCAGAACCAGATGGATTCTGAAGATATTGTGAAAACATACATTAAAAGAACAACAAAGTCCAATGCTATTGAAACTATTTGGAAATAATGGTGCTGATACATAAACCAGGAAAAGAGAAAACAGATAAAGCTATAGAGTGATTTTCCTAATGGATATTGGTGCATAAATTGTAAATAAAGTACTAAAAAAATAATCATAATAATATATAGCATAAGAATCATATTCTATGACTAAATGAGATTTATGTCAAATGTAGGACTGGTTCAAAATTAGGAAAACTTTCAACATGATTGGTCATATCAAACAAAGCCAACAAAAATGATATGATTATATGAATAGATGCAGAAAATGTTTTTTGATAAAATACAATAGTTATTCCTATTAAAAACACTTGAAAGTTCAGGAATAATTGGAGATTCAAAAAAAAAAAATAACTAACATCTAACTAAAACCATTTACAAGCATTATCTATAATAGAAATAAGTAAGAGGCCTTCCCAACATGTTTAAGGATATAGCAAGGATACCTATTGTCCCCATATCATACTAGAAATGTTATAGCAATAAGAGAATAAAAAGAAATTGAAGTAATTAGGGTAGACTTGGGAAACAAAATTATCGTTTATTTATTTATTTATTTTGGGGGGGGCAGATGTAAAAGTATATTAAAAGAATCCTAGAGAATCAATTAAGAAGCTAAATGAAATAATTAACAACTTTATCAAAGTTAAAAATAACCGAGACAATATAAAATATGTGGGAATTTACCTACCAAGACAAACCTGGAAACTATATAAACACAATTACAAAACATTTTTCATGCTAATAAAGTCAGATCCAAAAAAATTATCCCTGGGTAAGCCAAGCTAATATAATGAAAATGATAATTCTATCTAAATTAACTTACTTATTTACTGCTTTACCAATTAAGCAAGCTACTATAAAATTTTAGAAAGCTAAGAAAAAAATAACAAAATTCATCTTAAAAAAGGTAAAGAATATCAAGAGAATTAATGGAAATAAATGCAAAGGAAAGTAGCTTAGCCATAGTACATCTCAAACTTGATTATGAAGTGGTAATCATCAAAAGAATCTTGCATTGGCTAAGAGAGTGGTAGATCCATGGGATAATTTGTTTACATATTATGCAGATTTATGTAGACCACATTAATCTAGTATATGATGAAACTAAAGACCTGACATTTTTGGAGAAAAACTCACTATTTGATAAAAACTGCTGCAAAAATTAAAAAAAATGAGTATGGAAAAAAGAATTGTTTCAACATTGACCATATAGCAAGATAAAGTCAAAACAGGTAGGTGAATTTAAGGCTGATATCATAAGCAATTTAGGAGTGTAAGGACTAGTTTACCTGTCAGAATTTTGAAGAAAGGAAAAATTTGTGTTAAAAAAAAAAAAAGATAGAGGTGACAGCTAGGAGGAGCAGTGAATAGTGCACCAGCCCTGAAGTCAAGAGGATCTGAGTTCAAATCGGACTTTAGACACTTAACACTTCCTAACTGTATGACCCTGGGCAAATCACTTAAACCCCAAATGCCTAAGGGGAAAAAAGGATAGACAGCATTGTAAGGTACAAAATTAATAATTTTGTTTACTTATAATTAGCCTCTATCAGATTGCTTGATGGCTTGGGGAGAGATCTGGGGAGGTAGGTAGAAAAAATGGAAATCACAATCATATAAAATTAAATGTTGGAAACATAATAAAGGAATAAATATTTCAAAGCTAGAAAGAAGAAAACCCACTCACATCTTCTCTAATCCATACCTAAAAAAAATTGCCTTCTACAATATCATCGACAATTAGTCTTCCTGCTGTTGTTTGTGAACCATCAATTAGAAAAGACTTGTTGCCTCCTGATGATCCCTTTTGTACCTTTAAACATAATTATTGGAAAGTTTTTTTCCCCAGATTTACAGCCTAAATTGTCCACCTTGGAACATCTAGCCATTGCTCCCTAGTTGCTTTCTGAGGGATTCTGGGCAAGGCTGAGTAAGGATGAATCTGGTATTTCAGACTGAGGATTAAAAAGCAATGAAACAGTTGTAGACCGTGATGTGCAATAGTAATAACTTTGTCTACAATAAAAAATATACACTTTATTAAAAATAATCACTGCTCTCTGTGCTCTTGCAATGGGTTACAAAGATGTCATGAAGGGCATGTGGAATTCTGCCAAACTACTGGAGAATTTTCTCCACATGAATTGAACTTTTAATATTCCAATAAACCAAGAACCTAGGAGAGCCATCTTGCCCTATCCAAGGGAGACTGCTCTATTTTAGTTAAACGATATGCTCTTTCTGTCATATCTTACTCCTCAGTGACAAGGCCTCCAAAAATTTTCAGGGAGAGATTCCTTCTTCCATTTAAGTAGGTTTAAAATAATTCTCAAACTGAGAATACAGCTAGCATAAAGAAAACTAAAATAATTTTTTTAAAGAATCACAAGAATATTTTAAAGGTTTTTTTTTTGTACAATAGCGTGGTTTTGTTTTTTAAACTAGGATCCACACAAAAATGCAAATACCAAGAGGAGTTAAAAGTAGATCTTTCATTACAAAAGATGTAGCCTTTATGGAAAGGAGATGTCTGAGCCATCCCTAGGAGAATAAAAAGCCTTCCAATTAAAGAGGGACTTGAACTATATTTGCCCAGAATATATAGATCTTTACAGTAAGTAGAGAAGCCCAAAAGGCCCAACTGACTTGATGCAGTTTGTGGAATAAACAATGGTTAGGAAGTGTCAAATACAATTATCCCTTTCATATTGTGACTTTCCATCATGAAAGAACCTATGCCAAATACTTAACCTAAAATTTAAAATAAGGTACTCTAAACACCCCATGAAAAAAAGAAAATAATCATACATTTTCTCTGGTGTGAAAGAGGGCCAAAACATTTTAGCTAGATTTTCCAGGATGGATGGAGAAAAAGACACTGTGCCCCTAACCTCTGTGATGTGAAAGGGATAACTCTATCTATTGTTTCTAACATCCCCATTTCATGTTTGAGGTGAAGATAAACTGATATAATATTTTGAAATTTTTTGGCACAGTGCCTTGCACATTATACATGCTATATGTTTATTATTCCAATTGTTATAATAGAATCATTGGACCATATCAAACATGTATCACAGTAAGTGTGCCCTGATAAGAATAAATAGAAACAGGGTGATTGTAAGATAAAGAATATGTTCTGTGATATCTTGAATGGTGGCTGACTTAAATGGTAAGGAATATACTGCATAATAATCCATTGTAGTAAGAACAAATTTTTGTTTATGAGAAATAGAAGAGTGATAAATAAAAGTTATTTTCTGGTCAAAGACATCTCAAGATCCATGTATAATCATGACATATTGATCTTTCAAGTGTGGATTCAGTGATTTCCATCAGAAGCATTATTTAAAAAAAATAATTCCCTCATCCTTAGGTAAAAAATTTCATATCTCTTAACCATCATAGCATGGTATAACAAAGTAACTGATGAGACACACTTAATTTCTTCTATTCTTGTATGATTAATGAACTATTCAACATAGCAGAAGGCTTATGGGATCTCTAATGGCATTAGAATATTTCACTAATAATCATATGAAAAATATATGAAAAAAACAAGTATAATTTTGGATTTGGAAATTTTTTTTGCAGAAAAAAGTACTATGGTATAATATATAAAGACTTAAGTTTCCATGTGAACTGTATAAATTGATTACTTGCTCATGTTAGAACATTTTCGTATTTTGAAAGGAAAAGAGTGGTCTTTAATTTATTAAAAAAGCAACCAAGAGAAACATAAATATAAAGGAACACATTTTTAAGATATCAAGTAGGTGGAGAACCACGTTGAAAACTTCAGAGCTGTGAAGTATTATGGTAATCACCTAATTTACATATATATTTCATGACTAAGGAAGGTAAAAATCTAAAAAAAAGAGAAATATAAATATTAGGGAACTGTGTTATGATTAGAAAGGACTATTGATTTCATTGGGTAAATTTGAGGATTTATAATTTTATGGTTGAAAGTGGATCACCAAGTGTCATGAGGCTCTTATTATTAATCACCTGGAACCACTTACAAAATGCCCATACATGGTCAATAATCTCTCTAAAAGACTCCAGTATATGTCATCGTGATGTTTTATGAAGTAAGCTTCTCAAGAGTCCTCTACCTGGAGAAATTGCATTAACCAAGCAAACAGATGGGGTCTGTACATTTGCCACATCACCATAAACACATATCATATGGTGTATTTTATATTGGTTTGTGAAACTTCACTTATTTTGCCTTTGAAATGATTATATTAAGAACCTAAGTATCACTATTTTTGGCAGCTGTTTGTGTAGGTAGACAATAAGTAGATTGGGGGTACAAGAGCTAGAATAGAAGTACATTTCCCTTTATGGTATTACCACTGGACTCTGAAGAATTTTGAACATATAGTCTTTCTCTGCTAGTGTGAGAGCAGGGCAAAGTGAGGGAGAAGTGGAGTGTCCAACACACACACCTAAGTAAGAGATGAGAGACTCTTATACAATATAAGATACCCTACTGTATAGACAACATAGGACACTAGGCCCTTTGGGTGCTAACCCATAGGACATAATAGATCCTTAATAAAGGCTTTGTATTCATTTGTTCATTCATTTGCTTATATAATTTGAGGGCAAAATCAATTAAGGTTGACTTCCCTTGGTTTTCTTTATTGGCTATTTCTTCCACTTTTATATTACAATGTACACATTTCTTACACTTATAAAGACCAATCTTTTTTTGCATTTCTCTGTCTGTTTGCCCATCTATATCTATATCTACACATTATATATATGCATACACACATATATATGTATTATGTATATATGCATACAGACTTACATATATATGTATGTACATATATATATGCATATATATATATATATATATGTTAAATTTAAAAATTCATCACTATTATTTACTTTTCCAGGCCTTGACAGATAGTCATAACTATTTTGCACACTGAAAAAGTTCCTGTGACTGATGGAAAAAAGGTGAATGAGGGAAACAGAAGCATAAGTGAAGAATATAACAGAATCACAAAACTTTAGAATTGCAAGAAATTTTGTAGATGTTTATAATTCCAAAAATCTAAAGATGTATTGGCTTAAGAAGAGCTCAATTAAACATATGAGTTCCACATTTTTCCATTGACAGCTGGACTGAAAAAATTCATTGGATTTGAATCCTGGATTTTATTTTAACTTGGTATGTGATATTGGGAAAGTCTTAACATTTATGAATCTTAGTTTCATCATCTATAAAATGGGGATAATGATACTTATACTATCTACTATGCAATATCGTTGAAAGGATCATATGAGGGGGGCAGAGCCAAGATGGGGAACTGCAGACAGCGTTCTCTGTGAGCTCCTGAGACCTTCCCTCAGACCCAGACAAACTGAGCCTCCGAACAGGTTCTGGAGTGAGGGCGCCACCAAACACTTGGACTACAACGCACTTCTATCAAATATCTACTTTGAAAGAACTTCTGAGGTCAGTTTTAGACGGGCAGGGAATTGAGCAGCTCCCAGCACTCAGATGCCAGTGCTTAGATGCCAGTGTGCAGCCAGGGTGCAAGTCCGGGGCTGGGAAGGGCCAGAAGATTTTGGGCTGCCAGGAAGTCCCTGGGAGACTCTTGGGCCACTTTGCTCTGCTTGCAGGCAGGTGCTTTGGCAGGTCTACCTTTGATAGAGGGTGGATTGAGAGCGGCTGAAAGTGTGGTCCTAGTTCAGATCTAGCCAGATCAGCCCCAGACTGGAAGTCAACTTGGCAAACTGCCCCAGGGCAAATTGAAATTGCTGCTGCTGCTGCTGCTGCTGCTGCTGCTGCTGCTGCTGCTGCAGAATTCCCTGCTGGTGACTGATAGCTCAGCTAAACATCATGAGCAAGAAGAAGAGAGCTCTCACCATAGACAATTTTTACAGAGAGAAACTAGAGAAGTCCCCAGATCCTGAGATTCTGAAAACAATCCCAGATAAAGCCACAAAGGTGGACTTAAGCTGGTCTCCATTTCAGAAGGCTTACCTGGAAGATTGCATAAAGAATCTCAAAAGACAGCTAGAAGAAGATTGGGGAAATAAATTGAGAGCAGTGCAAGAAGGAAATATCGCCCTGCAACAGAGATGTGAAAAACTGGAAAATAAGTCTGGTGAATTGGAAAAAGACAACAATTCACTGAAAAACAAAATGAGTGAATTGGAAAAAGACAAAAATTCACTGAAAAACAAAATTGGTGAATTGGAAAAAGTCACCAAATCACAAGAACATAAAAATAGTGAATTGGTAAAAGACAACAATTCACTGAAAAACAAAATTGGTAAATTGGAAAAAGTCACCAACTCACTAGAAAACAAAAATAGTGAATTGGAAAAAGATAACAATTCACTGAAAAACAAAGTTAGTGAATTGGTAAAAGACAACAATTCACTGAAAAATAAAATTGACAAAATGGAAAAAGAATGCAATAACCAAAAAATTCAATTGGCCAGTTACAAAAGGAGCTAAAAAAGATAACTGAAGGAAATAATATCTCAAAAATTAAAATTGAACAAATTGAAATGAATGACTCAATAAGACTTCAAGAATCCATCAAACAAAAACAAAAAAATGAAAAAATAGAAGAAAATATGAAATATCCCCTAGGAAAAACAACTGATTTGGAAAACAGATCCAGGAGAGACAATCTAAGGATTATCGGACTCCCTGAAAGTCACGATGAAAAAAAGAACCTTGATGCTATCTTCCAGGAAATCATGAAAGAGAATTGCCCTGATCTTTTAGACTCAGAAGGCAAAGTCAGCATTGAAAGAATTCACCAATCACCTCCTGAAAGAGACCCCCAAATTAAAACCCCAAGGAATATCGTGGCCAAATTTCAGGACTGTCGCACCAAGGAAAAGATATTACAAGCTGCTAGAAAAAAAAAAAAAAACAGTTCAAATATCGAGGAATTGTCATTAGAATTACACAGGATCTGTCAGCTTCCACATTGAATGATCGAAGGGCCGGGAATCAGATATTCCAAAAAGCAAAAGAACTTGAATTACAGCCAAGAATAAGCTATCCAGCTAGAATGAGCATCATCTATCAGGGAAGAAGATGGTCATTCAATGATACAGGAGAATTTCACCTATTTCTAATGAAAAGACCAGATCTGAACAAAAAAATTTGACCTCCAAACACAGAACTCCAGAGAAACATAAATAGGTAAAAAGAAAGAACTCTCGAGAACTATATCTCTACTAGGGGTATCCTTAAAGAATGGGGGCATAATTTGATTTTACTTCGATAATAATTGAAAAGAAATTAGAGGTGGAAGGTATATCATACTGTAAAAAAGGGGGGGAGGGGAAATTAAGTAAAATAAAGTAAAAATAAAAGGAGGTAAAATAAGGCAAAGTGTCATAAAGAGACATAGAAAGTCTAATATAATTGAGGGAAAGAAGGGAGTGTGATGAGTATTCTTACTCTCATTAGATTGGGCTCTAAAAGAGTATATCAGACACATTTGATTTCAGGGAAAAAACTTGGCCCTCTGTATAGGGAATTAGGAGGGAAAGGAGGAAAAGAAAGGATAAATTAATAGAAGGATTAGGGGAAAGTTGTAAAAAAGAGGGAGGGTTCTAAAGTGGGGAGGACTGTTAGAGGGAGGTGGTCATAAAAAACAAAATACTGAGGAGGGGAGAAGGGAGTAAAGGGAAAGGGAAGAGAAAAATATAACTTTGGGTAATTAAGATGGCAGGAAATATAGATACAGTCATTTTAACTGTGAATGTGCATGGGATGAACTCTCCCATAAAACGGAAATGGATAGCGGACTGGATTAAAAGCCAGAATACTACAATATGTTGTTTACAAGAAACACATTTAAAATATAGAGATACATACAGAGTGAAGGTAAAGGGCTGGAGCAGAATCTTTTATGCTTCAAGTGAACAAAAAAAAA
>JAJPUD010022589.1:0-21167 GCA_023553655.1 Myrmecobius fasciatus | reverse complement strand
TTCAATATTAGGAAAACTATTAACATAATTGACTATACTAATAACCAAATTAACAAAAACATATGATAATCTCAATAGATGCAGAAAAAGCATTTGATAAAATCCAACATCCATTCCTATTAAAAACATTAGAGAGTATAGGAATTAATGGACTTTTTCTTAAAATAGTAGGTAGCATCTATTTAAAACCAATGATGTGATTCAAACCACTTCCTATTGTTCAGCGATGAAGATAGTCATATACATCCAGAGACAGTCCTGTGGGAACTGAGTGTGAACCACAACACAGCCTTTTAACGCTTTCTATGAATATTTCCATGCATTTTGTTTTCCTTCTTAGGTTGTTTTTTTTTCTTTTTCTAGATCTGATGTTTCTTGTGCAATAAGATAACTGTATAGATATGTATACATGTATTGTATTTGTCATATAATTTATCCTATTTAGCATGTATTAGATTACCTGTCATCTAGGGGTGGGGGGTGGGGGAAAGGAGGGGAAAAGCTTGGGAAAAAAAGTTTTTGCAAAGGTCAATGTAGGAAAATCACTCATATGTTTTGTAAATAAAAAGCTTCATTTACAAAAAAGAAACTCTTTTTATGATACAAATGTATGCTGATACAAAACCCAGGAAGAGTTAAAACATAAAAAGAAAATTATAGACCAATTTCCCTAGTGAATATTGAGAATATTTTTAATATATTAGCAAGAGAATTAGAGCAATCTATCACAAGGATTATTTTCTATGATCAATAGAATTTTTATCAGGAACGCAGGGTTGGTTCAACGTTAGGAAAACTGTAAATATATTTGGCCATATCAACAAAAATAAACAACAGATAGATGAAAAAGTTTTTGACAAAATATAGTATCAATTCCTTTTAAGAACGCTAAAGAGCATGAGAATAAAGGAATAAAATGCTAAACAATATCTATCTAAAACTATCAGCAAGCATCATCTGAAATGCAGATCAAGTTCCAGCCTTCCCAATAAGATCAGGCATGAAGTAAGTGTGTCCATTATCACCACCTTTATTTAATTTAAGTTGACGGAAATAGAATAAGCAATGTAGAAACAAAACTATCACTCTTTGCATATTATATGATGGTATACTTAAAGAAACCTAGAGTAATATACTAAAGAAATTTAAAGAAACAACTAAAAAAGCTACTTGAGTTAATTCATCACTCAGCAAAATTGCAGGATATAAAATAAACCCACATAAATCATTAGCATTTTTAATATAATCAACCCACCAGCAAAAGAGAAATTTCATTTAAAATAGCTATAAACAACATAAAATATCTGTTAAGATGTACCCTGGTATTATAGGAACACAAATATAAAACATTTTTCATAAATATTAAGTCAGATCTAAACATCTAGAAAAAAATATCAATTGCTCATAGATAGACTGAACTCATATAATAAAAATGACAATTCTGCCTAAACCAACTTGCTCATTAGGTGCTATACCAATTAAACTACCCCAAAAATTGATAGAGGTAGAAAAATAATAACAAAATTCATCTGGAAGGAAAAAAAGATCAAGAATAATGAAAAAAAAAGTACTAAGGAAAGTAGTCCAGCAATACCAAATCTCAATCTCTACGATAAAGCAGTAATCATCAAAACCATTTTGTCTTTGCTAAGAAATAGAGTGGTAGAACAGATTAGGTACCCAAGATACAGTAGTCAATGACCATAGAGACCTAGTGATTTACAAATCCCAAATCCCCAGTCTTTGTAATAAGAACTCATCAACAAAATATTCTGGGAAAGCTAAAAAACAATAGATCAGCAACTCATATTATATAGAAAGATAAGGTCTAAATCAGTTTTAGATATAAAGGGTAATATCCTTTATATAATTCTTAATATAAGCAAATTAAAAGAGCAAAGAATTGTCTACTAGTCAGATTTATAGGGAGGTGAAGAATTCATAACCAAACTAGAAAAACTTTTGTATAAACAAAATCAAATTCAAATGAAGCCAGAAAACTGGAAACATTTTTTTTGACAAGGCATTTGAGGATAAATGACTTGCTCAAGGTCACACAGCTAGTAAGTGTCTGAAGCCAGATTTTAACTCGGGTCCTCCTAACTCCAGCCATTCCTTATAATAGTCAAAGAATATGAATAGGCAATTTTCAGATAAAGAAATAAAAACGATCAATAGAAATATGAAGAAATGTTCTAAACCACTCTTGATCGGAGAAATACAAAATAAACAACTCTGAGGTACCACTTCATAACTTTTAGGTTTGCTAACATGATAAAAAAAGAAAAGGATAAATGTTGGAGAATATGTGGGGAAACAGACACTAATGCAATGTTGGTGGAATTGTGAACTGATACAACCAATCAAAGAGCAACAAAATTATGCATGCCCTTTGATCCAATAGCACCACTACTAGGTCTGTATCCCAAAGAAATAATAAGAGAAAAGGACCTACACATGCAAAAATATTTATACAAGCCCTTTTCCTAGTGGGAAAATATTGAAATTGAGAGGCTACCAATCAATTGGGGAATGGCTGAACAAGTTGTGGCGTAAGAATGTAATGGAATAGTATCGTGCAATAACAAATTATCAACAGGTGAATTTCAGAAAAACCTGGAAGCACTTGCACAAACTAATTCAAAGTAAAGTGAGCAGAGCTAAGAAAACATTATGTATATGATTAGCAACATTGGGTGATGATCAACTTAGAATGATTTAGCTCTTCTTAACAACACAATTGCCTAAGACAAGTACAAAAGACTTATGATGGATAATTTTATCTACATCTAGATAAAGAACTGATGGACCTGGGACTGCAGATTAAAGTGTATTTTTTTCACTTACATTTTTTTCTTTGTGTGATTTTATTTTCCCTTTTGATGCATTTCTTCTTCCACAAATGAGATTAATGTAGAAATATGTTTTTAATGATAGCACATATATAACCTCTATCACACTGCCTACCATTTTCAAAAGAACTTAGGAGAGGAATAGAGAGAGAAAAATCTGAAACCCAAAATCTTGTAAAAATGAATGATAATTTTTTTCTTGACATGTAGCTGAGAAAAAAAATGCTACTAAAATATATAGAAACAGCTTCAGAGAGAATTTAAGTGACAAAAATCTATTATAATTTTTTCCACCTCATACTGCCTGTAGAATCTACCTACTATTTCAAATTTGGTTTTGAATAATAACTAGCATTACTACAATTATACTATATACTTCAATCAAAAACCTCAAAACACCTGAATCTCACCTATTCCTCCATATTTTAAGAATGATAATCAATCCAATTGGTGCTTTAAAATATAATGCATGTTTTTCTCCCATGTAATAATGAGTTATCAACCTTAAAATTAATTAAAAGCATTGTTCCAGAGCTGTTTGCAATTAATGTCAATGTCATTATCCACACTCAGACTAGCCCACCAAATGAGGCAGTACAAATATGGTATAAACATTAAACTGTTCTAAAAGCATGGTACACTTGATCACTGATTACATAATTAAGGGAAGACTCTGAAACCAAAATAATTAAGGAAAGAATATTCTTTAAATATCATAAACAAAAAATTAAGAAAAATTGGAAATGGCTTCATTTTAAAATATAATAGAAATCAGAGTGTGATTTATTAAAATTGTGCTTAGGAGGTCACTTATTTGAATCTTAAACGACATGACTTCATCAGAGTAAGTTTTGTTGTTTTGTTTTTATTTTTATAGCACCTGTGGTTTCACCATTAGACGAAATTCTTTTTACTAATGTAGATTGGCTTCATATAATTTACATATAATTTTAGTGAGTTGTCATACAGCTAGGATAGATTAAAGTTTGACCTTGAACTCCTATTTTCCTTATTCTAAAGTCAGCTCTCTAAACATTATGCATCTTGTCTCTAATAGCCTGTTCATGGGTCGGCCTGCCTTAAGTCATTCCTCACTCAAATCTAAACTCCATTAATTGAGTAAAGTGATTTTCTTAAGCATGGATCTGATCCCATGACTCACCTACTTAATAAACTCCAGTGATTTCCTATTGCTCCTTGAAGCAACTATTCTCTTTGACTTTCATAGCCCTTTAAAACCTAGTCTGTTTCTACCTTTTCAATCTTTTTGTACCTTACTCACTGACATGTATTCTTCCATTTAGCAATACTGATCTCCTGAATATTCAAAAAAGAGAGCTTTTTTTTCCCCTGGATGTGGATTAGAATGCTCTCCCTCCTCTGCATCACATATTTGATCTCTTTGGCTTCATTTTAAGACCCAACTAAAATCCCACCTTTTATTGGAAGCCTATTCCAACTTCATTTTATTCTATTGCTTCCCCTCTGGTAATTATTATTATAATTTTTACTTATCTTGTATATTGTTTGCTTTATATATATTTGCTTTCATGTAGTCTCCTACTTTAGATTGTAATCTGCTTGTTTGCATACCCAGCACTTAGCACAGTGCATGTAACATTACAGACAATGTTTATTTATTGATTGTTTAATTTAAAAATGCTATTAACTGCTATTATCATGCTCCATAGCAGGGATTTGTAATTTGGATCCTTGAACTCCCTAAAAGTTTTTTTTTTTAATTGGAAAAATTGTATCTTTATTTCAATGCAATTGGTTTGTTTTGTAGTGCATATATTTTATTTTAAACATTTAAAAACATTATTCAGAAAAGAATAAGGTCCCAAGAAAAACTACTCACCACACTACAAAAAGGTCAGAAGACACAAAAAAGTTTAAGAACTTCTGCTTTATATGATTCAACATATGTGCTCCCTAATAAAAATATCAGATTACCAAGTAAATAGTGTTCATGATAGGATGAAAATGCTTGTTACTAGGAAATATTCTGGTGTATGTTGTTCTTAGAGTCATGCAGTGAAAACATCAGAAATAATTGTTAACAGAAATTACATTAGCTCACTTGCTATTGGATTAACCTCACTTTCTTTTTTTTATTTATTAATACTTTTTATTTGCAAAACATATGTATGGGTAATTCCTAAACATTAACCCTTACAAAGCTTTCTGTTACAAATTTTCCCCCCTACTCCCCACCCCTCCCCTAGATGGCAGGATATCCACTACATGTTAATTATGTTAGAATACTTAAGAAATCGAATATATGTATAGTTATTGCCACACCTCATTTTTTGTGCAGGAGAAATCGTATCTACAAGAAAGAATAATCCGATAAAGGAAATACAATGCAAGCAAACATCAATAGAGACCATGAAAATGTTATTTTGTGGTCCACATTTCACATCCCTCTTTCTGGGTGTATATGGTTCTCTTCACTGAACAATTGGAACTGGTTTGAAGCATTTCATTGTTGAAGAGATTCATGTCCCTTAGGACTGATCCTCATATAGTATTGTTGTTGCCGTGTATAATGATCTCCTGGTTCTGCTCGTTTCACTCAGCATCATTTCATGCAAGTCTCTCCAGGCCTCTCTGAAATCGTCTTGCTGGTCGTTTCTTACAGAACAATAATATTCCATAATATTCATATACCATAATTTATTCAGCCACTCTCCAATTGATGGGCATCCCTTCAGTTTCCAGTTTCTAGCCACTACAAAAAGGGCTGCCACAAACATTCTTGCACATATGGGTCCCTTTCCTTTCTTTATGATTTCTTTGGGATATAAGCCCAATAGAAACACTGCTGGGTCAAAGGGTATGCACAGTTTGATAACTTTTTGAGCATAGTTCCAAATTGTTCTCCAGAATGGTTGGATCCGTTCACAGTTCCACCAACAATGTGGATTAACCTCACTTTCAAAAATTTTAGAATAACAGAGATGGGGAAGAGAGTAGCTATTTCTGGATGATAATAACTTCAAGTAAGGGTACATTAATTTACTTTTTATACTGTACCTTCATTTTAATAAATAATTCCTTCCATATCAGGATACCCATATCCCAGTAGCATTAAAGGAATTTCCAGGGGGCCACCATTCACAGTCTTTTTTTTTTCTTTCAGTTAAAAAGCCTTAACTGTTTCCAACTTAGCTTTTTCTTTATCAATTGCAGTACATCAAAAACCTGCTTTAAACCCCACCACTCCACCACATACATACATAGAATTTTGCCTTCATCTCCCATTTTAAAATCATTATTGCATAGTGTGAAATTCCTCTGTGGATTGTCTCTTAAAAACAATATTTTTTTTTCCTCATCTTCACTATTTCACACTCTTATTCTCTCATGTTTGTATTAAAACCACCTTGTTCAGACACATGTTCTTCCCCCATCCTCCATTCTTTTTCATAATTCTAGACTCATCTTCCTTAGTCATCACTGTCTAGCTCAAAAACTGCTCTTGCCTTCTCATTTTCTATCACAAAACTAAATGATCTCCTTTGTCTTCAAGGTCTCTAAAGTTTCAGCTCTTGCCTATGCTTTCCCTTCATATTAATTCTAAAAACTTTCAATTCTAAGTCAAATGTTCTCTTCAGCTGTTTAGTCAAAAGCATTCTTTAAGTCCTGTTTTCTTTTTCTAAAAACTTGTCCTAATAATTTTGTTGTGATTGATCCTCTCTGGTGAATCATTGTTTAAAAATTTTATTAATATGTTTCTTATTATCTTTATTTTTAAATATATTCTTCATCCTTCCCTTCTCAGAGAGTCATCTCTTCAAGCAAAATGGATAATAGGATACACAACCAAATAAAACAGAGAAGAGAAAAAGTTCAACAAAATAAACAACATAAATAAGATTAATAGTATGTTAAATGCCTCACATGCTTTTCAAAGAATTAACACATGAAATATGTTAAGATAAATGAAGAAAGATGTTATCTGAATCGAGAGAAAGAAGAGACAGATAAAAATATGTATAGAATGATTATAATTTGTGGCTAATCATTTGTGCTCTCTAAAAGAGAAGATGGGAAGAAAAAATAGGAAAAAAATACATGATAATTTTGTATATTTGGAAAGGGTCACAAGATGTGAAAAATGGATTTGCAGTTTTAAGTACGATCATATTTTTATTGTACTTTTCAGAAATGCTTATTTCATTTCCTAAATTAAAATGATTTTTATAGAAAAGGAAGGAGGTACATTTTCCCCTTTCTTCTGAGGCGAGTTTGAGCATTATAATTGCAGGGTGTCCAGTTTCAATTTTGTATCATTGTTGTTCCTCTATTTTCATTTGTTTTAGGGTCTTGAGATAATAAATATAGAGCTATAAAAGACCTCAGAGACAATCTATTTCAACCTCCTCTTTTTATATTTGAGGCACAAAGTCAGGCAGATATAAATTAGGAGAGTCACCATTTGAACTGGTCTTTTGATGACAAAACTAGCATTTTTCCCCTATAGTATTATTTTGTCATCACTGTATATATTATTAATGTTTCTTTGACTTCACTTTGTATAAGTTCACATATCTTCCTATGCTTCTTTTTGTATTAAATTCCTATGCTATCTAGCCCACTGAAAACTTCAGCTAACTCTAATAAACATGTACTTTTAATTCATTTTTTGTCTATGTTTATGTAAACCATAATTTGATGGCAATGGTTGGAAATAATACTCTTTCTAAAGTTTTTTTGTTTTTTGTTTTTGTTCCATGATCAGTCTTTCTAGTTCAGAGAGGCTAGTCACCAAGTTACTTGTAGGTTATATATTATTTTTATTTATTTTTCCTTGGGCCAGCACAGAATAGGACTGATTAAACAGCTATCACATACAGCAAGGAACTATACTGATTGTGTGAGGCAATGAACTGTCTATTTGTGACACCATACTTGGAAATGAAGTTGATTGGAAATCTGAGTAAAAAGAAAAGAGCAACAGGAGTTGCAAGGTATTCCTTGGTCCCATGTTTTTCATATATGTATGCAGCACTCCTTTGGTGATTAATATTTAAGCTTCTTTCCCCAAAGGAACCTTATGCAAAGTGTGCAAAGGGAGAGCAACTCCATTTGGGGGTAAATCTTTTTCTAACTTCCTTTCTTGCTATGACTTATCAGTAAAATAATTTTTCATAAAACTATTTTATATTTGACTGATATTGAAAGAAAGACATTGAATACAGTAAAATAGCATTTTATAATATAAATATAATGATAATAATAGCATTTGAAACAGCATCTGGATTATTTTTAGCATCTTGAAGGGTATAATATGTTATTATTTTCTGAGGCTTCTTACCTGCTAGTTCAAGTGAGAGAAGGAGATGAGAGAATAAATCCAGAAGGAGAGTCACATATATCCTGTATTGCAAGGCAATGTGACATAGTGGATAGAGAGTTGGGTTGAAGTCCCGTCTCTGATAAGTAATGATGCTGGGTTCCTGGGCAATTCTGTTAACATCAAAGTGTTCTAGAAACTAACTCTTGGGGACAATAATTTGCAGAGAAGGTGCCACTTTGAATTGGTGTTTCCTTGTGAGGGAGTTCCCTCTACTCCTAAAATTATAGTTCTGTTTCTTTATCCCTTTCTAGTGCTCAGTTATCTGTCATTATGTTGTATGGCAGCAGCAGCAAAAGCAGCAGCAGCAGCAACAGCAACAATAGTAATAGTCATAACAATATTAACTTTTATATAGCTCCTACAATATCTCATTCATTGTGCTAGATTTACAAATGTCTTATTTGATCATTAACATAATCCTGGGGGTAGGTACTATTCATATTTTTCAGATGAGAAAACTAAAGCAAACAGTGGTTAAGGTCATACATCTGGTAAATATAGTAAACAAAACTACTTCAATAGAGAACTATGCTAATTTTGTGTGTCTATCATTCCCTATCAAGATGTATGTCAAATAATAGAAATTCCATAAATGCATAATGGTTTATTTATTGGAAGATAAATATAAAATGCGATCACTTTTTACTTTGTAAGTAAAAATAGTGCCCCTCTTCTCTATTATGTGAATTCATACATAACAATATATAATTTTTAATTTATTTAATATTTTATTTTCATAAGCTATCTGTGAAAAACATTTTTAAATAATGCATTGTAATTTCAAACTCTAAAGTTCTTGTATTTTTATACTGAATACCTCAACATTTTATTTTATTAGATACCTTATTTTCCCCAGTAATATGTCAAGAAAAACTTTAGCATTCATTTTTATGCTATTTTATTTTTCCAAATACTTGCAAAGATAGTTTTAAACATTCACTTTTGCAAAACAATGTGTTTCAAATTTTTCTCCCTCTCCTCTCCCTTCTTCCCTCCCCAAAACAGCAAAGCAATCTGATATATATTAAATGTGCATAATTATTTTAAACATATTTTCATAGTCATCATAGCATTTACTTTTGCAAGACTTTGAGAACCATTGTTTTCTCCCTCCTCTTCCTCCCCTTTTCCGAAGATGCTAGGCAGTTTGATATAGTTTATTCAAGTGCTATCATGTAAAACATATTTCCATATTAGTTATTTTTGCAAAAGAAGAAAAAAGGAGAAAAAAATCACAAGAAAGAATAAATTAAGTGAAAAAATATGCTTCAATCTGCATTCTGAGTCCATCACTTCTTTATCTTGATATAGATAGCGTTTTGCTTTGTGAATCTTTTGTACTTGTCTGGGATCATTGTGTTATTAAGAGGAGCTGAGTCATTCAGAATTGATCATCATACAATGTTACTGATAGTGTGTATAATATTTTCTTACTTCAGCCCACTTCATTTTGCATCATTTTGTGCAAGTATTTCCAGGTTTTTTATTTTGAAATCTGCCTGTTGATCATTTCTTATTGAACATTCCATTACATTCGTATGTGAAATCTTGTTCAGCCATCCCATAATTAGTAGGTTTCTCCTCAATTTCCAATATTTTGTCACCATGAAAGTGCTATCAATATCTTTGAACCTGATGGTCCTGTGCCCTTTTTTAATAATTTCTTTGGAATATAGGCACAGTGGTGGTGGTATTGGATCAAAAGGCATACACAATTTGGTTGTCCTTCAGGCATAGTTCCAAAATGCTCTGCAAAATGGTTGAATCAGTTCACAATTCCAGCAACACTGCATTTGTGTGCCAATTTTATCACATTGTGCTTAATGTTTATCACTTTCTTTTTTGTCATATTAGTCAATCTCATAGGTGCGAGGTGGTATCTGAAGAGTTGTTTTAATTTGGAACTCTCTCTAAGTTTTAAAAACGAATGTTAAACATTGTTTTTTTCAGAAGATATTACTTCTAGGATCCAAGATGGAAGAGTAAACAATGAATTGCTCTAACTCTTCCATGCTCCCCTGAAGATAACCATAAAATAGAATCCCAAGACAAGTCTTGTAACAGGAGATAGAGTAAAATAAGCATCTAGCCCAGGAAACATGAAAGATAAACAGGACGGTCTGTCTCACTTAGGTAAAGGGTGGGTGGAATCCAGGAGAGGAAGCTTCCCAGCAAGCTATAGGCAAGACCTACCTCGGCAAACCATCAGGAGATCCTGAATCTCTGTGTAATGGAGTAGACAAATGGAAGCATTTGGACCCCCATACACACATGCCTTAGCTAAATCAGGGCAGCCAGCCCCAGCTCTGGGAACCACCACCTGCTTTGGTGTAGCCCCAGGGACACAGACAGCTTCCAGTGTCCAGTCCTCCACATGCTTCAATGTATCCCAGAGTAACTGCAGAAAGGCCTACTGGACCTCAGCACACACTAGAAGTTACCGCTAAGACCCCCGCTCAGTATCAGGTAAGCTGCTAGAACCCTATGACCTCCATCAGTGACTGTAACTTCCTACCCATAGTAGCACCAGACATAAGGGCCCCCCATGGACAGTGCAACACCAGGTAAACAGAAACATGAGATGCCTTAGACAGTTCTCCTCTACCATGGGAGCAAATTTTATTTTAATATTGTTTGTGTCTCCTTTACCAGGCTGTTGATTTGATTTTCATGATTTTCTAGCAGCACTCTCATTTGTCTTTCCAACTTTGTTCCTCTTCCCTACTTGTTTTTCACAATCCTTTTTGAGTTCTTTCATGACCTGAGCCCAATTCATATTATTCTTGGAGCTTTGGATGTAAGAGCTTTGACTTGATTATCTTCTTCTGAGTGTATGTTTTGATCTTTATCACCATAATAACTATATATGGTCAGATTATATTTTTCTGGTGTTTGCTCAGTTTTCCAATCTATTTATTGTCCAAACGTGATATGATCTAAGAAGAAGTGTTTCATATTCTCATGGCTTGTCCTATGGTCTGTAAGTGACCAAAAATGCTCTTTTCTTCCTTGAAAACTGTGAGGGAAGTCTCTACTTCATTATGGCCACCAGTTCTGGTGTGCTAGTGCTCTTCCTCTCTCTGAGACCCTCATCCAGGACCGCATCCCTGATCTAAGTTGGAGCAAAGGAACAGAATTCTGCCTTAGTGTTAGCAAAGAGATCTCCAAAATTTCTTTTTTGACAAGTTGGTCAACGCCTTTGCCATTTGTAGACTGAGAGATTTAGAAACAACTGCTGATTCAGTGACTTCCAAGGACTGCTCCTGGTTTACTGGCCCTAAGTCAGTTTTGGCACTGCACTGTGTTTCACTCTCACCCAGTTATGACTGGCCTTTCTTGCTGACCTTATATGTTGTCTTTGCTAGAAAATTATTTCATCCCATCCTTTTGTGGGTTCTACTGCTCTAGGAACAGTTTAATGATTTTACTTAAAGGCATTTTGAGGGGTTTGGGAGAGAACTCAGCTGAGTTGCTAACTTTTTTCCACTATCTTGTCTCTGCTTCCCAATATGAGTATAGTTTTGAGGAAGGATTAACAATATTTATTGACTCAATACAAAGGAAAGCAATTCTTAGAACAGTAAATATAGAACAATATATTATTTTTCATTGTACAATATTATATTTAAAATTGCAATTAATATGTGGTTCAACCAATTTGTGTCAAGAGTAGGAATACTCCTCATAGTTAATATTTATGCATATTATATACATATATGTATAGCATGTTATTCATTACATGTTATATATTGCATATATTATATTATCTATAATAACTCCTTACATATAATATTATTAACAATCATTCTCTGTTCCAAATTGCCCAACTAGGATGCAGTTGCAAATTGTCAAATCAGACTAAGGGTTGTGAAGATTAAGCCATGCAAGGTGCAGTCCTATTTCAGGACTCACTCTTGCTCTGGGCACAGTTCTCTCTCTTCATATGGTCCCAGGTTCCTAGGATTCTTTCCACTATAATCACTGAGAATAGAGAAAAGTGAATGAAACCTTTAACAAAGGCTTTATAATTAATAGACTACCACCCATGACATCAGATTGTACTAATACATCTCTCCACCCTTGTTAGCTCATCAATATTTTAGGACTCTAGATAGTTGACACAGAATTTTTCCATCTCCATCTCTGTCCCTCAGAATTTCTTTCTCTTTATTCTAGGATGAGAACCTAAGTACAAAGACAATGTGTCTCATAAGATTTTTTTGTGGGAATATCAATCAGGTTTGTCCTTAAGAGGTGAGAAATGTAGTCCCTTCAATTAGAAAGGCCTCTATTATAAGTGAGAAGAATTTGTATTACCTCAAAAACTTAAAGAATGCCATGGAAAATACTGAGAGAGGAAGGAGAGAAAAAAAACTCCAAATTACAAGGACATCATGCTACTAATGAGTCTCATTAGAAGGTGGGATTGCTCTGTACTATAGCACCAACCGCACTCTGATATTTAATTAGAAAACCTCTCAAAAGAAAATAGCAGACCAGTATAGAATCCATTCCTACTCTTGGCAAAGGAACTCAAATTGCAGACCATAAGAAGGGTTGACCACTAGACTTATTGTAACAAAGAAAGAAAAATACATTTTATAAACAAAGGGGGAAAATAGATGAATGTAAAATTATATAATGGATTCTTTCAAAAGAAAGGAGTAATTGAGTCTGTAATCATATAATGCTCCTAGAGTAAATACAAATTCAATTCTAAAGGAGAATTGCATTTTACTTAACATTTGTCTTTACTATAGAAATAAGTTGATTATTCTAAGGAAAAATATACCTCTATCAGTTCTAAAAAGGAATGACATATTGACAGTGTCTGGTGTCTAGAGACTAAGTTAATTCATTTTAACATTACACACATATGCACACAGATATCACATTATCTACTTCTTTCCCTATTTCTCCAATTATATTTATATCATCTCTATCTAATCCTTATTTCTTTTTATTTATCTATCTATTTATCCACCTGATAGAAATAAAGATAAAACAGTAGATCCAAAGCACCTGAAGGAGTTCTCAGTAGTGTTGTCTGTCCTGATCCTAATTCTTCCCATCAATAACAGTTCATAATCACAAAATTAATTTGAGAATAATATTTTGTTTATTTCCTAAAATTAGGACTTTAGGGTCTGTGTTATTTACCGAAAAATGAATGAATGAATATATAAACAAATAAAATTGCTAATTTTGATTTCTCTATTGGTTGCTTCTTTGTGACATGAATCTCTGGAAGTAAGTTTTCATCTCCCCCTTCTACAGTCTGTACACTGGCACTAATAATTAGTAGAATAACATCTTTTTTTTTAAAGGTCCTTAATAAAAAAGTCCCTTTAGGGCAATATGCAACAAATAGTATCTACTACCCATATTCCACTTAATTTCTTAATCCTTGAAATTCTTTAAAGTATAAGCATTTACTTTCATTTAGGGCAATGATTTTCCTCTCTTAAAGTAACTAGTTGTGGCACCTTTATATTTTAGTGATCAGAATTTTTTGAACTGCTCAATATCTTAATTTATTTGCTAATGCTGCACCACATTCTATTAAGTGGCACTAATTGCATTCAGAATGGAAATTAATTGAGAAGCTCTTGCTATCTGTGCTTAGTTCCATGAACTTACACATTATCTTCCAAGCTAATTCCAAGCAAGCAGTAATTTCACACAGAGTCTGCACATTCCATGACCTAATATGAACAAATGTATGTGTAATTTGCCAGAGCAAAGCTACTAAAATGATATGATTCAATGTAGCCAAAGAACATAAAAATGACAATATAGTTATTTCCCAATTACCCACATTTGCAGCAAAATGAGTATTTCAGTGTGAAGTGTAATTGATTCCTAATTATTATACTTTTGGAGAAAGGCCACAGTTCATAACTTCATTAAACAGTGATAACACAAATAACTATTCATAAGGAAAGAATTAGCATATACTATATGCTTATTTACTTTCCAATCTGTAAATATTTGGGGTTCCGTGCTGTGGGAAGACACCATTTCAGTATAACAGGGCATCTTAAAAGCCACTGGTGAACATAAAAATTGCCTGATGATTTTACCCAGAAAGACATTCATTTCTTGCTATTTCATGGATTGAGACCACTTTATGACAAAATGCAGAACAGCTAAGGAGTAGGACTATGGGTTGGTGACACCTGAAGAACCCACTATTACGTAGTATAACCTATCATTATTAAATATATTTGTATATTTCCTATGCTTTAAAAGGAATAGAACTGGAGTTCTGGCAAAAAAAAATAAGAATTTTTCAGTCTGTGAATTGTCCTATAAATGACATAAGCAATTATTCAAATAACCAATTCAGAAAGCCCTTTTCAAAAATTGTTTAAATCCCTTGATGTTCTTAAGCTGAGGTTTGGGACTTGGTGAACCAAGATCTATATATTATTCAAGCATTCTCTATTAGAGAGATAAAAAAGAAAAGAAGGAAAGTCTCTGCTTATTTAGCACTTCATAAAGGACAGGCGTCTTTCTTCAAATTCTTAGAATCTTAAACTTTGAATGGAAATTTCAGAATGTTTTTACAATCTCAGAGTTGGAAGTGACTACGAAGGGCTAAGCATATCTCTCCAATCATTATTTTTCTTCATCTCTGTTTTTCCTAGTTTTAGCCTTTCCCAGAGCCTTATTCTTACCCTATCCTTCTGAACTTCCTCAGTTTCTTTCCTCCAACCCTGAATTTCCAAGTCTTATTTATAATTCTTAGGAGCTTTCCTCATTGTTCACTTTCAGAAAAAATATAAAAGGGAAAGCTCAAAAAGAGGGTATGTGGCTTCTGTATCCCTCAGACTCTGTGATTCTGTCTAAATTATCTGATTCTTGGTAGTTAATATATCTTTTTTCTGGAAGTAGGACTTCTCATAAAAAGGCATTCTCCAATTAAAAACATGCTGTTGCCTGAGAATATTCTCTCTAAGACACTTCTCTTTGTGAGGGTTTATCTGCAGTAGTGGTCTTGAGACCTTGGCTATTAGAAATAGTATTTAGTTACCAGATAATTCTCTCTCTTATAAGCCTTGCTATATAACAGGGAACAAATAATTTCACTTCCCTGAACTTCAGCTTTTTCATCTGTTAATTAAGGATGATAATATCTTATTGTCTACCTAAAAGGATTATTATGATAAAACTGTGAGTTAACGTATATAGTATTTTTAAACCATAAGGCTCTGTAAAAACAATTATAATTATAACTTAAAAACCCAAAACTGATGAAATGAACATACTTTCTTCTTTTGCAATTATAAAATCAAACCTGTTATCATGTACCTAGTCTAATGCAAGGCATTAATAAGTACTCTGTGCATTTGTGATTGTGCATGTGTGTGTGTGTGTGTGTGTGTGTGTGTGTGTGTGTATGTAAGAGAGACAGACAAGAGAAGCTCTAAAGAGTATACATCTAAATGTATGCCATATCCTGAACAACAGGAATTATTTATCAGCTTGATTTTTTTTTCCTGATGTATAGGTGAAACTCTTGACTGATGGATCATGTTTGAGGGTTTTGTAATATTTAGTGGCTTAATGAAATCAACACACATACACACACACACACACACACACAATCCTCAGATAGAAGCATGTGGGGGACCTTATTTTATATATATATATACCTATCAAGTTTAAACTTCACTGGAGATCTCTATGACAAAGCCTAAAATCTTTGGTAAACATCATTCCCTGTTTTACTTGACATTCATGATGTCAGAATCATGAAATAAGATTGTTTCTATTGTTTTTTTATATTAAGGATTCATATAATTTTGATGACTTTTAAAGAAATATTGTGCCACAGAGCAAGATTATTTGTGGCATTTTTCTTTCAATATTTTTTTCTTTTTGTCACCACGCAAGTACAATAGTATTTCATATTCTCTGTTTTTATGAAAAATATGTTGAATATCTATAGAATATGTATATATTATGAATTATATATTGTAATTATTAACATATGTGACCTATTATTATCATCACCAAAACATGAATAGACTATTCTTACATAGATTTTATGTAAAAGAGATAGAAAATATTTAGATCTATTGATATTTTAGTGTTTTTTACTTTTTTGATTATAATAGTTGACCTTTTATCTCTGGGTTTGATGTTTTGCCTACAAGATAACTTGTTGACAATATATTACCCTTGATTCCTAAAATTCTGTCACCTCATCACAGACCTTTTCTATGCTGACTTCATCTATTTCCGCTACTGTTCCTATCAATGTAATACTATTCAGTATTTCTCTTATCTCCTCTTTAAATATATATCCTTAATTTTGGTATTAGAGTTCAAATGTCATTTCTCTACTCTTTTTGATGATGAAAATTTTAGAAAAATGATACAGGTTTTTTCATCTTTTGTATTCTTTTCCTCCTTTTTATCTTTAAATTTTAACACATTGACTTTGCTTATTTGATGTTTGTGTCATTTTAGTAGATTTTATCCTTAATCTTCCTTAATTTTCCCTATAAGACATTTTTGATACGCATATATCCAAGTTGTGTGTTGTCTATAGCTGCTTATGAAAAACACTGTTTTCTTACTCAGTTGATTTCTCATCTTCTTAGTAAGCTTCATTATGGACATTGATTCAGATTATTTAAACTTCTATATGACTTATATATGGTGCTGATTTTTTTCTTTCATCTTCTAATTTTTCCAAAGCTAATAACTTATTTAAAGAGTATTTTAATTACATATCATATTTATTCTCATTTTTATTCATTTTTCATACATATGAATTTTGAAGGTTTTTTTTTCCTGTCAAGTTACTAGTATGATTATACAAAGGTAATTAATTCAGGAGTATTTCCTTATGTCAGTGAGGAATCATATAAAGTCTGTTAAAATAGAGTCATGTTTATATATTTTTTAAATCACATTCACCATTGTCAGGGCGTTAATTTCCTTCATCAAAAAAGTATTGATGATATATAGGTATAAAGTTTCTGTGCAGTCTCCAAATTTTCATTCCTAATAGCTGATCCATCCTAGAAAATAAACATATTTAAATTAAATAAGCAACTGGTTACCAAAACATATTTATCATTTGAAGGATTTTACCACATTCTTTTTTTCCTTAAAATTTATTCATCTATTCCTTCTCTGTAATGGATATTAATGTATAAGCTGTAATAATTTTTGTATTGATCTTTTTTACATGTTACCAGCAATGATGATTCTTTCTGCTTTGGGATGGAAAACGAACTTTTACTCAACTTCATTTGCCTCTACTGGGAGAAGATGAGAGCCATTATTTTATTTATTTATACCTCTCAACTGTCTTTTGCTTAATGAGCAGCAAGGGTAGGAAGAACAAATATAATTGACTTTCCACATTATCTTCGTTGCTTGAGGGCTTGACAAATGCCTCTAGTGAAGAGTATCAGGTGGTAAGCTAATGTTCAGAAACATTTTAAAAGTTGTGAAGCTGTGTGCCCTCCAATTTATTTTCTGTCACTGTCCCAATGGAGCCAGGTGGGACTCTTAAACTCCAAAAGACCAACATCTAGCTTCCTTTATTTAATGAATTTCCATGGAAAAGTAAACTTCATCACCATGTGGTGAATTTACCAGAGATGGGCCTGTCTCTGAACTTAAAAAAGCTTGCTTCAGATGGAGAGGGTTTGGAGGATGAGGGAAAAGAAAGAGATTGAATCCGTTGCTAAGATGATATTTGATGGTTATCCAGGAGGGGCGAATGTTCCAAAGTCTGGACTCCAGAAAACTATTTGCCACATAAATAAGATGACAAAGCACTGGAAAAGGCATTGGTGTACATATGAAATAAGTAGATTTGAATTTATTGAATCAGATCTTCATATAACTATTACGTAGTGTGTAAACTTTCAAAATCTTACAATAACTAGAAAATGATACCTTTTTTAAAATAAAATGGAGTTTGGTATTTTTCCCCCTCCTAACAGTGGGAATGAACTCTGGGTCTGGTAGTTAATTACAAGGCAAAGTTTATTGATTCTTACATGAAAATCTGTAATAATTTTTTATTAAATGAAAAAAAAAAACTATGTTGTACAGAGCTGGTTAATTAAGTTGGGCTGCAGTTGAGTAAATTTGTTTCAAAATACTATTTCCAGATTTTGTCTTTCATACCTATGTCCTAAATGAATATAAATGCATGCATTATATATATATATATACGTATATATACACACATAAAAGTTTGTCATATCACAAAATTGAACTTTAAATAATAAGATGAAAAATAGAAGACAATTCATTGAAAATTATCATTTAACCTTTTCATTCATCATAATTATGTGATCCTCCGTTGCACTATTTAAAACCTATGATGGGAAGAATAGACAAAACAATACTTACACATTGAAATGCAGGGAATAGCTATCAATTAAAATAGTCTTTGAGCTTCAGATATTGTTTAAAGACATGTTCAGTTTTCATATTATGAGGCATTATAAAATATAAAAAAGAGTCTGTAAACTTTGCTTTATTCTTTCTTATAATTCGATCATACTTGAAGAAACTTAATAGCCTGCCAGTGCAAACATATATCTAATTTATTGACAATGTCTTTCACTCAATTACATAACCTCTATATAACAAACTCTACTCCAATGCTAATACTTTGTTTTTGTCTTTTAAGAACAGAATAAAATAACAACACATGCATATTTCCCTAAAATTCCATATGTTCACAGAAAGTTCTTATTTGCCAAAATGACCAAGGAGAAGAGGTACTCACATATATCTCTGTCTATCTATATTTGTATCTCTCCCTACATAAATGTGTGTATGTATGTATATACATATTTAAACAATGTGCATCGCAGTAAAGTCTATCAACAAACCCACTACCATTTAACTGATACTAGACACACTCCCATATTTATTCTTATCATCCTCAACTCTAGAGTTATCTAGAATTAATTTTGTGCATTTTAAAGAATGATAAATATACTTTTTAATCTTAAGTATATCAAGATATATATTAAGTAGTCAAATAATCTCAGAGTTAATCATTACTTATTTAATAAACGGGTTTAAAACATTAAAACTTTCATTAATTCTTGTTTGTTTGTTTTTTTTTTTTTTTGCTTTTTGCTGAGTCAATTGGGGTTAAGTGACTTGTCCAGGGTCACACAGGTAGGGAATGTTAAGTGTCTGAGACCAGATTTGAACTCAGATCCTCCTGACTTCAAGCTGGTGCTCTATCTAGTGCGTCACTTAGCTGCCCTCATTAATACTTATTTTATAAGTAATTATATTTGTATCTTTATAAAGATTAACCTCCCTAATTTTCTAGGTTTGAATAAATATTCAGGTTAAGAATAAATAAATTATGGAAAATTATATTAATAAAAATAGAAAATTACCTATAATGTTTTAACTCTGAGAACAATCACAACCAGTGTCAATGAACTATTTGCAATGACCCCTTTCAAAGGAGCTTTAATTTATACGGGGGGAAAGATTACATTGAAATAATATGAATTATATGACACAAAATTAAAAAAAAATCATGCTACTTCAAACAATAAGGAAGTTTATATAATGCATGGAATAAATGTTTCATGAATTTGCTTTTACTTTTTTTTCTCCTTTTACTCCTGAACAAAAACAGAGAAATCAGCCAAATTTTTAAGTGTCTGGATCCTCCGTATGGAGGCATGATGTATGCATGAATTATTTCAATTCTGAACTGGAAGTTTTGGCTCATGCCATTCAGCAATGGGAACTGTTGATTGACATACACATGGGGTATGCTAATTAGATCAAACTGGACATTTTCTTTTCATGAAATCAATGCCTGAATCTGTGATTGTCTTTATATGTCAGCCTCCCAAACAGTTTGAAATGTGGGGATCTTGTAATTTTTATTTAATCTAAATACATAAACTATTCAAACAAATGTCTAGTCAAACCCAACTATTTAAAGCTATTTAATTAGAATACTTATGTGAAGTATTATACTTAATACTTCTGTTAAATCACTAAGGTAAAACTAATGAAAGCATTTAAGCAAAGTAAACATCCTTCTGTTCTCTGACTACAGCTGCCCTCCCTAAAAAAAATAATTGGCAGAAGACCCAATTTAAGAATCTTGAGTAGATAGACACATACTCAGGTATTCAAGGACATGCAAAAAATGGGAACAAGGATTCTGGACAGGCTTTTGAAGGTCCCATTCTGCATAAGGATAAAAAGCTTCAAAAAGGAGTTAATATTTTTTTTTTATTTTCTTTTCAAATATGTCATTATTTTTTCCCTCTATTCCAAGGATGCCAATGAAGTGTTACATGGCACAAATCCAGGCAATTAATTAGTTCTAATCCTAAATCAGAATATTTTGTACGTAGTTTTCAGGCTGGATACCTTGACAAACATAAGCAATTTGTGAATACATCTCAGTAGAGAGGGAATGATATTGATTTTGATTCTAACCTCCCTTTTTAACAAGCATTAGTATTGTGCAACACAATCTAATCTTTTGCTTTATGTGTAGTTACTGCAATAATGGCCAGAACCTAAAGTGTCCAATTCCACAGCTATGGTTTCGGATTGAAACAAAATAAAAAGATACTCACTGACCATCAAATATTTAACAAAATGATGTATATGTTAAAATAAAGTTTAAAAAAAAAAAAAACTTCCAGGGGTGTAGCCAAGTCAGAGTAAAGCCAGGAAAATGCTTGAGCAATCCTAGTTTCCCTCGAAAATCACAAGAAACCAAGTCTCTGAATAGAATTTGACAGAATGGAATCACTCTACAGCTCAAGATAAATTGGTAAAATTTCTATAAAGATCAGTCTCACTGGAGAGAAAGGGATGGTCAACGCAGCTCAGATGGAGTTTGAAAAAGCAAACAAGAAAGTGTTAATCAGGCCAGGAGAAAATAAACCAAAAGTTAATTGGAAATTAAATAA
>JAJPUD010022588.1:0-21168 GCA_023553655.1 Myrmecobius fasciatus | reverse complement strand
CCGGGGTGCCTTTTGCTGTCATGGCCGAGTCACCGAGGCTGCCCTTGAAGCACTCCCCCCATGCTCACTGGGAGACAGAGAGGCTGTGAACTCTGCACAGGCCTAAGGAAAATTCAGGGGAAAGAGGGAGGAGGAAATGGCTTTCTTTGTCCCAAATCGAGGGGTGTCGGCCTTGCCAGCCCGGCTTCCTCTGGGCGGCCTCCCCGGCTCATTTTCTTAGACAGAAAGCCCCGGTCGGACCCTCTCTTCCGACGGTCGGCCTGGGACCTCCCGGGAGCCCGCTCAGGCCTGGCTTTGGCAAGCTTGCCGAGGGCGAGTGGGGGCGTTTGGCAGGGCGCCTCTGGCCAGGCGAGAAGGCCCAGCCCGATTCCCATGGCTCTTGCTCCTTCCTCGGAATGGAAAATGTGCTATTTTTGGTGGCAAGAATATTTCTGAGGGGAAAAAGTCCCATGAAACAAAGCAGAGCAGTGGAGTGTGCATCTGGTTTGGGGACAGCTTGGGACAACTCCGGGGGGTGGAGAGTGCTCCCCAGAGGCCGGGGGTTCAGGGAGATAACGGAACACATTGTGTTTTTCTTCTGGATTCCCGCTGCGGCTAGAAGGAAGGCCCAAGCTTGGGAGCCGCCGACTGCTCCATTGGAAACCAAAGGAAAAGGCCTTTTCAGCCATCAGAGAAGAGACTAACTGGACGCCCACACGGACGCCCGAGGTTTGGGTGCCAGGGAAAGACAACGGGCATGTGTGCCAACCCAGAAACCCAGCACGAGAATGCTTGCCAAGAACCAGGCCGGCTCCTGGCCTCCTAGGAGAGCATGGGGCTCTTTTTGAAGAATTTATTTTATTAAAGCTGTTTATTTGCAAAACATATTGATGGGTAATTTTTCAGCATTGACCCTTGCAAAGCCTTTTGTTCCAAATTATCCTCTCCTTCCCCCACCCCTCCTCTGGGTGGCAGGTAGTCCAATACATGTTAACCATGTGAAATCCAATATATGGATATAGATTTGAGTACGTGGCTCCTTAAATGTGTGTCTCCCTCACAAGGGGGAAGCTAAGAATCAAAGGTCACAGAGGGAACTCGGGTTTTATCCCCAGGGATCTCCTGAGTCCCCATCACTGTGTTCCCTTAGTAGCAATCAGCCATTAGGCTTTTAGAAAAGGGATTTACTAAGAAGATACGAGCAATAATAGTCCATACTGCTGTCCTGTCTTCCCAGCGGTATTCCCCAAGTCCAGGGAGAGAGTCCAGTGGTAGCGACAAGATGTAGCACGACTTCGGGCTCTAGAAGTCCCCCCTTGTCCCTTTGTGAAGGCCCTCTGGGGAGGGCAGCTTTGCTGGTTGGGAAGCCGGCCTTCTCTCCGGCCTCTCCCCCCTCCCCCTTGTCTGCTGCTCTTATTTCTGCCCTCTGGCTCCAAGCAGGAGGAGCCTCATCAGTGCCAGCTCATGGCAGAGCATCCTCTCTCTCCCCCTAAAAAACCGCGGACATGGAGCAGTGTGGCCCAGGGATGGGGCACCGACTGTGGGTCAGGAAGAGCTGGCCCCCTGCCAGCTACACCATGGGGGGGCTGCATGGCCTCTAAGCTCCCCCAAACTTGAAATCTGTGCTCCTGGCAAGGCAGGGCCCCGCAGGAGGCTCTTGGAGAGGGGAGGGCCCCAGTCCCGGCCTTCCTGCCTCCTTGGAGGCCAGTGTGCACATTTTCCTTCAAAGAGTAGGTCAGACTCTCCAGAAAAGCCCCGCTGCAAGCTTTTTGAAGTCCCGGAGGAGCAGGAAGTTCATTGGTGCGCCTTTGATACGCTTGGGCCTGTTTAAACAGCTGCTCGCGGCCCTCCAAACAATGAGACGGAGCGGCCCGCTCGGCCCCGGATGGCCGGCTCCTGACTTGAGGCAGCAGCTCTGGAAAACCTCCCGGAGGGAGGAAATGGCTCCCGAGGAACGGGTCGGGACAGGAGGGGTAGGAGAGACCTCTAGGGAGGGATGAGGGGTTCATGTTTGGGGGGCCCTGGGACCTCTGGGTCTCCAAACACTGATGTGTCTATTTTACAAGGTGTTTGATGTTTGGGGCCTTCCTAGCTCTGCCGTTCATCACCCAGAACACTGTAACGTGAGAAAACAAAAGCACCTAAAATGCATCAGAGATCACCTGACAGTGTACACACCATTAGGCTCCCACAGTCCCCCACCTCTTTTCCAACAGGTGTGAGATGCATCTCATCATTCACTCTCGGGGACAGTCAGTTTATTTCTATTAATTAATCAGGAAATATGAGTGAGTGAATGAATGAATGAATGAATGAAAAGTCATTTCCTGAGCACTTCCAATGTGCCGGGCACGGTGCTAAATGCTTTACGGTTATTGTTTCATTTGATCTTCGCTGTTATCCTCCTCGTTTTATGAGGGAAGAAACTGAAGCAGACAGAGAGTAAGTGACTCGCCCAGGATCACACAACTAGTAAGTGTCTCAGGCTGGATTTGAACTCAGGCCTCCCTGCCTCCAAGTTCAGAGTTTTATCTGGGCCATCTAGCTGCCGAGGGTTCAAGGCAAAAGGCTCTTTCCTGAGCCCTCTGAAGGAGAGAGGATTGCCCCCAGCTTACACCTGAGGCCTTAACTCTTTCCCACCCAAGGCAGGTTATACAAAGAGCATCAGAAATAGTGGTGAGCAGAAGCAATTAGGGGCAGCTGGATGGTGCAGTGGATAGAGCACCAGCCCTGAAGTCAGGAGGACCTGAGTTTAAATCTGATCTCAGACACTTAACATTCCCTAGCTGTGTGACCCTGGGCAAGTCACTTAACCTCAATTGCCTCAGCAAAAAAAAAAAAAAAAAAGAATAAATACAATTATAAAAAAATGGTGATAAATATTAAATGAATAGAATAATGAAATAAATAAATAAAAATAATAGCTAGATTTTGTTTGCGATTTACAAAGCCTTTAATAAATATTTCCGCACAACGACCCTGGGAGGCAGGCGCTAATTACCCCCATCTTACGAGTGAGGAAGGCTCAATAACTTGCCCTGAGTCCTGGAGTCAGCAAGATTCACACTTGGCTCTTCCCAACTCCTGGCCGCCTCCTGAAGGGCCCCGCTCACAGGATCATGGAGCGAGAGCCGGGATTCCAGCGCTCCCCATTTACAGGTGGGGGACTGGGAGCCTGGAGCACTTAGGTGACAGCCGGTACGGGCCGAGCTCTGGGGGCTGATTCCTGGGACAGGGCCTCCCACGTTCTTAGCGGCCCGAGATCTAGTCAGTCCCCTTCCCAGAGCTTCCTTCGGTCTGGCTGCGTTCAGAGGTGTTTGCAGAGCCTGCTGGGAGTGGCAAGGAACTGGTCGGAGTCCGGCCCAGCGGTCGGGGATAATAAAGGAACGTTACGGCTCTGGAAGAAATGACACGAGAGGCCCGCAGAGACTTCTGGGAGCTGATGCTGAGGGAAGCGAGCGGGCCCAGGAGACTCGGGCCCGGTAACAGCGAGGCCGCATGATGGGCTGTGACTGATTTCGGGGTCTGAGGCAACTCCCAGACCTCCGGGTGCAAAGTGGCGTCCGCCTTCAGACAGCGCCTGGAGACCGGAGGCAGAGCCGAGCGGAGGACTCATCCCTTTTGCTTTTCTCTTTCTCCTGCCTTTCCCCCTTTTGTTCTCACTTTTCTTCCCCAACGTTCAGGTGCAAATGTTAAAAATGAATGTTCGCGTATCATCTAAAAGAGAGAGAGAGAGAGAGAGATCGTGTCCTTCAGGGACCACCTTGGGCGCCCCCCCCCCCCGCAGGAGGCCCCCTGCCTGCCCCGGCCCACACCCAGCTCTCCCTGCTCCCAACTCCGGCTGCTCTCGGGCCTCTCCTGCTCCACATCATTACTCCATCCTGCCGCACGACTGACCTATTATCCGGACTAGGCCCGAAGCCCCTCGGGGGTGAAGGTGGTGCGGTAAACTTCACCCATTCAGGAACGGCCTGCGTACCTGGGAGGGCTCAGGGGGACAAGGGGGCAGGGAGGCCAGGAGATGGGGGGCTGGGACCGGGCCTGAAGAGATGCCCGGTCTGCAATGTCACCTGGGGCAGGTGGGGAGTTGGTCAGCGCACAGAAAGGGAGCCCCCGGCTGTGGAAAGGGAGCACCCGGCTGAAGAAAGGGAGCACCCGGCCGCAGAAAGGCCTTTCATGGCTTCCAAATACCGTGAGCCACAGAAACCTTGTGGATGGGGGGGGGGGGAAGGCTGCGAGCTGCCTTTGGACTCAAGAGCCGAGTTCAAATTCTGACCGCCATTTATTACAGCCATTTCACCTTTTCGTGCCTCAGTTTCCTCATCTGTAGGGTAAGTTCATCTGGCATCAGTGGCCCCTTCCAGCTAACGAGAAGTCCAGGGCTATAACCCCTCTGGGGGGATCTATGAGCCCCAGGAGGAGATTGGGCTTCAAAGGCCTCAGGGAGAGAGCAAGGGGAGAGCCCCTTTGTGTTTCCATGCCAGGCGTCCCAGACTTTCACATTTAGAAGTGGAAGGTGCCCCGTGGAGGATGCCGCCCAACGCCTGCATTTGGCAGATAGGGAAACTGAGGCTCAGGGAGAGGAAGTGACTTACTCAAAGTCACGCTGAGCTAAGATTTGATCCCAGGCCTTCTGATGGCAGTTCCAGATGCCCTTGGAGCCCATTTTTGTCCTGTTTCTGTGCCAGATGGTAATCGAGGAGGGATCAGGATTTTCGCTGGCTCGGGAGCTCCTGGGGAGGAAGCTTTTCCTGATGCAAGCCCAGGCTCTCAGCCCCTTCTCATTTTAGGAACTTGCCCCCAGTCCCAGAGGCCGGTGACTTGCCCAGGGCCACCCAGCCAGGAGATAACAAGGGGGGACTTGACCCTGGCTCTGCCCGGCACTCTGTCTCGGGGGGCCAGAGGGTGCCCTGCGGCTGCTCCTGCCAGCGGCCCCGGCCAGCCCCGGCTTGCCAGAACCTGGCAGTGAGGGGAGCCACCTTCGCTGTCCTGCTTGGCCCCGAGGCCCAGGTCCTGGCCGGCATCCTTGGCTCGCCACCCAGCCCCAGAGCCACTGCTTCCTCCGTCCGGGATGCCAGGGCCTGCTCGGGGCTCGCTTGCCTTCTGCAGTGCGTTTGGCGGCATCTGCTTTGCCCATTACAGGGATTTTCCCCGTCCTGGCTCGGGCCGGGTGCCATTGACTAATGGCGATTTCCTTCCCAAACCCAGGGGTTCGGCGAACCTCAGTTGGCTTGGAGCAGGCCGGACGGTGCTCTGTGTGAGCCTGGATCCCGCCCAAAGGGCTCAGCCGGCTTGAGAGAGCGGGGCGTCCTGGAGGTCCGAGGTCGGGGGGCCCACAAGAGGGGAGCTGCCTCCCTCTGGGAAGCCGGGGGCTCCATTCTGGGGGAAAGCCGGCGGGGTCCCCTCTTGGAGGGCTCCAAGCTCAGCCCTCCAGCTTGGTGCTGTGGAGGGCTCCCTCGCGACTCTCTGGCTGCCACGTTCTTGGAGGCCGGCCTCCGGCCTGCCCCTCACACAAGAGCCTTCCTCCCTGCCTCCGTCCTTGCCCAGCTTCCCTCTCCGGATCCCACTCTGCGTGTCCCGCCGCGGCTGCTTCCACATTTCCTTCCCCATTAGACCGTGGGCTCCCGGAGAAGAGGGACGCATGTTTTAAAATCTTTCTTTGCATCTCTAGAACTTAGGGCCTGGTACATAGTAGGCACTTAATGTTTGCCGATTTGATTGCCCTTCAAGGCTCCCTCCAGAGAGCCCTCCCTGACTCCCCACAGGGAGGGCCAGACCTTGCTGGCCTTACTTGGGGCTCTCTTTAAGGGAACTCCAATCTCTCCAGGGTCTTAGGGCCTAATCGCTAGGATTGAAAGCTGAAGGAGACCTCAGAGACGGCCCACTCCTGACGATGAGACCACTGAGTCTCAGAGGGTCAGAGGGCAGAGGTTTGGGGGGGCGGGACTGTAGAAACCCCCCCATTTGGGGTCCCATGGGTGCCTGAGGGGGTGGGGGAAGGGTGGAGGGGCTGCTGTGCATGGCCAGGGATCTCCTGGGGTCGGAGGTGGGACTGAACCTGAGGAAAAGTCCGAGCTGAGAGGAAAGCAGAGACCCCTCCCCATTATGAAAGGGAGGATTAAGTTGGGAAAGGGGGTAGGTGGGAAGGATGATGGGAGTCAGCCAAATTCTGGCTGTGGGTGACCTCCCAGGCCCCCTCCTCTCTTCTGGGCCTCAACTTTCCTGCTCTGTGAAATGGGCCTGAGTGACCCCCAAGCACCCCCTTCCTGGCTTGGGAACGCCCCCTTCCCCCCCTTTGACTTTCTCTGTTGTCTGAACCCCAGTCCGTGCACCCCGGGCCCGCTCTTGCTTAGTCACCCTGATTCACTCCCCCTGCCCCCTCACCCACAGCGGGGATGGAGTTTCCGGTGGATGCTGCAGGGAGGAACCCCACTGGCCTGCCCGCCCCACTCGAGGGAAGCCAGTCTGGGGCCGGCAGGCGCCCGAGCAAGCCTGGTCCTCGGACGGACTCGGAAGGTCCACGAGCCCCACGGGGCCTTGGCCAGAGCATCCTCCTGGGCTGGAGATGTGGCCAATGAGAGCCTGGGTTTGGAGTCCAATCCCAGTTCTCCTACAAACACATGTGCCTCAGTTTCCTCCAGGGTTAAAAGAGGAGGGTTGGGGTAGAGAGCCTCTGGGGGTCTGAAAGCCTCTGCCTGGGCCGTCCCCAGGCGAATTCTTACCCATCCACTAGAGTCCAACTCAAATGCCCCGGCCGCCAATCATTTTATTAATTAAAACACCTACTATATGTGGGGCCCTGGATGCCCAAAGAGAAATGGTTCCTGCCCGCAAGGAGATGACTTTTTAACAGTGATGAAGCCCCTACTGTGTGAGGCACTGTGCTAGCAGGCCCTGCCCTCAGGAGCTTCCTTTGTAACACTGATGAAGCACCTACTGTGTGTTGGGCACTGCGCTAGACCACACAGAACAAGGAAGCAGGCCCTGCCCGCAAGGAGCTTCCCTTGTAACACTGATGAAGCACCTACTGTGTGTGGGGCACTGTACTAGCAGGCCCTGCCCTCAGGAGCTTCCCTTCTGCAGCGCTTCTGCCTCACGAGATCCTGAATGTCCTTGTGTGTGGGCTGCACCCTCCTCTCCTGCCTCTGTGCCCTCCTGTCACCGGTTCTGACAGATGCTTGGTAAATGTCGGGGGACTCGAGGAAGAGGCCATGGGAGCACTGAGTGCCCCCCCCAGAACGCTTCCCTCTGTTCCTTGGTCGCGGGATTGAGAACTCCCAGGGCGGGTACTCCCTCTAGCAGCTGCAGATGCTCCTGACTGGCACTTGTAGACCAAGTCCTTGGGCACTGGCACAGGAGGCGAAAGAGCCTTCAGGAAGTTTGCCTTTGATGGTGCCCGGATAAATGCCAGCTGGGGAGGGAGGGAGAGGCCAGGAAGAGCTCGGACGGGACTGTTTGGGGAGGGGGACGTCCCTAACAAGCGGGCTGGGCGGAGACTTTGGGGCACCCGAGCCCCTCCCGGGATGCAAGCACAAAGCATGAACACTGGCTACCCCTGCCCAGGAGGAGGCAGTGCCCGGGCCAGGGCGGGGGGTGGCAGACGGGAGGCCCAGTTGGCTTGTGGCCACGGTGGAGCCCCGTGAGTCCGAGGCACATCATTGCAAAGGCCCCGGTCGAGTCTTTCCTCCAAATTTTCACACGGGCCTCCCCCTTCCCCCTGCCACTTCCTGCTCTTTCCTGGGCCTGGAAACGGAAGGGCTGCAGCACTGAGACAGACTGTCCTGGTCTGCGGGCCGGCCCGGACCAGGCAGAGGAGAAATTCACACAGAAGGAAAAGGCCCTTCTGCTGGAGGGGCTGGCGCGGCGGCGGCAGCTGGGGGGAAGGGCCCGTGTGCCAGCATGGATGGGCGCCAGCTTGCCTGTTCCTTACCGTGGTGAGCCTGTGGGTGCAGGACTGAGAGCTCCCGGGCTCAGCTAGCCAACCCCCCTCCCTTACACGTTGAGAGCCAGGACCACAGCTTCCTAGAGGGCAATTGCCAGACAGAGGGGAAAGGGCACGTTCTCTGGGGCCAGTCTTGGTCTGCCTCAAGCCCCATGGGAAACAAGAGCTCTTGGAGATGGACGGCTGGGCCGGCTCCATCCTCTCGGCTCTTACTGAGAGCTTGGGATGCAGGATGCTCGCTTTGGCTCTAGAACACCCATTCAGGAAGATCTGAATCCAGAACCTCCGACTCTCTCTGTGGAACCTGGTGGATGGAAGCTCGGCTCTTCCACCATCGTGCTCTACCCGGGCAAGGTTTCATTTTCATTCACAAATAAGACAGCTGAGGCGCTGAGGGTTGAAGTCCTCCCCCAAGATGGCCAAATCACTCCCCTGGAAGGGAGTAGTTTAGATATCATGTTCCCCATTTTAGAGATCTGGAAGCTGAGGCTCAGGGGAAAGGACTCCTCAAAGGCCGTCAGCATCTCCCTCCCCACAGTGGAGAGCTAACGGTCATTGGTTAGTTGGAGAAGGACACACTGGTGGAGAAGAGTGAGCGTAGAATTGTCCAGAGGGCTCCCTGCAGTGCCAGAGAGCCCGCCTGTCCGCAGGGAGCTTGCCATCTCCTGGAGTCTTAGTACCCACAGGGCTCAGGGACTTTCTTGGGCTCATCTTCCCTAACACCCTCTTTTTAAGAGATGGGAAGACAGGTGCCCACAGAGGAAGGGACAGGCTGTGTGGCTAAGGGGGAAGAGAGCCAGGATTAGCACCCAGATCTCCGGGCTTCAGACCCTGGGCTCTTTCCACCACGCTGCCCTGAGGAGTTGGGATAAATGTAAACCTAAGAGCGTCGCCTTTGAGGGCAAGAGAAGTATCCCAGAGCTCAGTGGGCATAGAATGAACGCCAGTCTAGCCCTAGGGTGTGGAATCGGGGAAGATTTCAAAGGCTGCCTCAAGGAGACTGAGCAAGTCACTCTACTTTTGCCTCAGTTTCCTCATTTGTAAAACCCAGCCCATATCTCCGTGCCTTCTCATGTGATTCTTGTCCATGTTCTTCCCCACAGCAGGGAGGGTTGCACAGATGTGCCGGGCATTTCCAGGACACCGGGGCAGCCCACGGACTTGAGCTCTTGCTGCGAAATTGCGGAAATTGCAATATTGCAATGGCCCTCACTCCCCCTTCTACGTGGGGGGCATCTCTGAAATAAGACCGCGCCCCATTTGCACCCGGCTCTCATCTCTTGTTGCCCCTCGGGTCACTGATTTCATCGGAGACCGTGATGTTCCAAAATCCGCAATCGTAGCATTGCAGGGGGAATATTTGTGGCGCCATGTTCTGGGAGCCACTGGGGATTATGGAAAATGCTGGACCCCTTTTCAAATAAAACCCACGCTGATCTCCTCCTCAGCTTCCGTTCTGAGCTCCCCCTCTGTCCTGATGGACTAATTCAGCCATCCAATCAAGTCAGGACAAAGAGGGATTTTTTTTTTTATTCTTTTAGCTTTTTCTGGAGGATTGTTACCTGATCTCTTTTGAATGACCATGGATCTCATTAGGGAGGTCCCACTATGTTGTAGGCGAACCCCATCCACAGAACATCGGTGGCTCTCTCCACTGATGGGGAGATCCCTCTTCCTAGAGCACTGGTGATGAATTTTGGGACTGGGAGAAGGGCAAAGGGGATCTCAATTTTGGTTTTATTAAAGCTTTTTATTCACAAAACACATGCATGGGTAATTTTCCAACATTGACCCTTACAAAACCTTCTGCTCCAAATTTTGCCCTCCTTCCCCACCCCCTCCCCTAGATGGCAGGTAGTCCACTACATATTAAATATGTTAAAATATGTGTTAAATCCAATATATGCATGCATATTTATACAGTTATCTTGCTGTACAAGGAAAAAAAAAACAAAGAAAATACAGTGCAAGCAAATGATAAGAGAAAGAGTGAGAATGCTCTGTTGGGGTCCACACTAGATCCCACAGGCCTCTCCCTGAATGTAGATGGCTCTCTTCTTCACCGGTTTGAATCATCTCATTGTTGAAGAGAGCCGCGTCCATCAGAATTGGCGATCTCCATTTTTAGGAAGAGAAGACAGCTTTTCTTCCTGACTTGAGGTCATGTCAGGTCTCCATTGGAGTGCCTCAGATTTATAAATATTTCTGTATTATTACCCCTCCCCCCCCCACACACTGTCCAAGTTACAAAAAAGGATGCTTCAATCTGTGTTCAGCCAGTTCTTTCTCTGGGGCTGGACAGAGTTTCTCCTCCATTGGCATTTATCTAAGCTCTAAGGCTTGCCAACTGCTTTGCTTTTGTTGTCTCGTTTGATCCTCACAACTCTATGAAGTGGATGTCATTATCATTCCCATTTTGCAGATGGGTGAACTGAGGCTAAAAGGTTGTCACTTGTCCCAGATCTCACAACAGGAAACAAACCCAGAGCCTCCGGCCAGCTGGCGCTGTCCATTTCACTGAGCAGACCGAGAGGGGGGGCGGGGGCGGGGTAAAATAGCGGTCTTTAAGCGTTTAGCGGGCTTTGGGGCGCTCCCCCCCTCCCCTTCTCGGGCTCCGGTGGAGCATCTGCACAGCGACAATCAGACACTAAGTCTCGGAGCTCGTCCTTGCCAAAGCGGCAACCTGACCCCAGGTCCCTTCCCCTCCCCCCGCTCCACCAGTTTCCTTTGGCGTGTATTTAGCCGGTACCCCCAGATGAGGGAGGAGCCAGGTCTCCGTCCCGGCCCTGGGGCGTCAGGAGCAGATCGGGGTACGGGGGGGGGAGGGGACAAGAACCCCCAGATCCAGCCGGCGCCGCGCCATTTTGCAGGGCTGCAAGGGACGCCCTCCTAAAAGAAGGGGAACGCCTGGGCAAGGCCGGCAGCCGGGGGGCTCCCTCCCAAGCAGCCGGGGCTCGGCAGGCCCGGATCAGCTCCGCAGCCGCCGCTAAGCCGCCGCCTCCTTCGCGCGTCCGCGGCAGCCGGGGCTCCGCAGTGACCCCCCCGGAAGGAGCCGGAAGCCCAGGCAGGAGCAGAGGCTTTGCTCGCGAGCGGCCGCTTCTCTTCCCGAGGCAGCCTGGTGCAGTGGAGCCAAACCTGGGTCTGGACTCAGAGGGCCTGGGTTCTAATCCTGGCCCTTCCTGCTGTGGGCTGGCTGCGCGCCAATTCTCCGGCTCGCTGCTTTAGAGCTAGAAGCCACCCGCGCCAACCTCCTTAGTGACAGATGAGGGAACTGAGGCTGAGAGGAGCTCCGTGACGGGCCCGGGTCCCACAGCCAGCGAATGGCCGAGCTGGGATTTGAACGCGGGTCCCCCTGACTCCGAGCCTAGCACTCCATCCACTACGCCATGCTTCCTCTTGTTGGGGCGAGTCAGCAAACATTTATTAGGCGCTTCCTGTGTGGAAAAAGCGCATTTTGCGTTTCTGGCCCTCGGCTTCCTCCCGGGCCGGCCCCAGAGGATTTCTGGAGAGGCTCCAGCCCTGCCTGGAGTCAGGAAGATGAGAGGTTCGAATCCCGCCTCCGCGGAGCAAGAGCTGTCACTTCTCAGCCTCAGTTTGCTTACCTGTAAAATGGGCTCATCCCTGGAGCATTTATCTCAGGGATGGATCCCCAAGCACTCAGGGGGAGAGGAAGAGAAAGCAAAGCCCGTGTCCTCCGGCCGCTGCCACTCCAGACTGCGGATGTTCCGACGGAGGGACGCGGAAGGCTTCTTGTAGGAGGTGGTGTTTCAGCTGAGCCTTGAAGGAGCCCAGAAGCTCCCGGGGCAGTCCCAGAAATGCCCCCAGGCCGCTTCAGTCCTTGGATTTTTCAGGCTCCCCTTTGGTTCCCCTTCCCTCTCCCCATGCCCAGGGTCTCAGGGCAATGATGGGATGGGCAGGTTTATTTTTGAGCTTACCCACTTTAAAAGATCAAGGATGTCATTAGAGGAAAAACCCCTCCTATAGTGCAGATTGCTGCCCTTCAAAAGCTTTCTCTTCTTTTTTTTAAAATAATAGCTTTATATTTTCCAAATACACGCAAAGATAGTTTTCAGCATTCATCCTTACAAAACCTTGTGTTCCAAGTTTTTCTACCTCCCTTCTCCCCACCCCCACCCACTGACAGGGAGTAATCCAAAATAGGTTAAACAAGTGCACATTTCCACAATTGTCATGGAGCACAAGAAAAATCAAATCAAAAAGGAAAAAAAAAAATGAGAAAGAAAATAAAATACAAGCAAACAACAACAAAAAGAGTGAGAATGCTCTGTTGTGATCCACACTCAGATCCCACATCCCTCTCTCTGGGTGTAGATGGTTCTCTTCATCACTGAACAATTGGAACTGGCCTGAATCACCTCATTGTTGAAGACAGTCATGTCCATCAGAATTGATCATCATATAGTCTTGTTGTTGCCGTGTATGATGATCTCCTGGTTCTGCTCGTTTCACTCAGCATCAGTTCATGCAAGTCTCTCCAGGCCTCTCTGAAATCGTCCTGCTGGTCGTTTCTTACAGAGCAATAATATTCCATAACATTCATATACCATCATTTATTCAGCCACTCTCCAATTGATGGGCATCTACTCAGTTTCCAGTTTCTAGCCACTACAAAAAGGGCTGCCACAAACATTCTTGCACATGTGGGGCCCTTTCCCTTCTCTAAGATCTCTTTGGGATATAGGCCCAATAGAAACACTGCTGGGTCAAAGGGTATGGAGAGTTTGATAGCCTTTTGGGTCTACTTCCAAAATGCTCACCAAGATTTGTTCACAACTCCACAAACAATGTATCAGTGTCCCAATTTTCCCATATCCCCTCCAACATTCATCGTTATCTTTTCTTGTCATCTTAGCCAATCTGACAGGTGTGTCGTGGTACCTCAGAGTTGTTTTAATTTGCATTTCTCTGATCAATAGTGATTTGGAGCAACTTTTCACATGACTACAAATAGTTTCAATTTCTTCATCTGAAAATTATCTGTTCATATCCTTTGATATTTGTCAGTCGGAGAATGGCCAACTTTCTCATCCCTCCTCTTCTCCCTAATCCTTCCCAGGATCTCTTCCGCAGGTGACGGAGGAGTTTCTTGGATCCCAGTTCTGGTTGCTGCCATCCTTATCCTTGGGGTTTTGTTTTCTGCTCCCTTTCTCCTTTTCTCCCTCTTGGAACTCTTAGCTTCTTTCGAGACCCAGCTCAGGTGCCACCTCTTACAGGAGGCCCTCCCTGCTCCTCTCTCCCCCTGGGTTGGGAATGCCCCACGCAGCCCCATTCCCCGTATATTTTGTGGCTGGTTATCTGGGTACATTTGCTCCCCTCTCCCCTCCACCTGAGAACTGAATCCCTAGGAGGCCGGGGATGATTCCCTTTTCGCAGGACATCCTGGCTCACAGGTGGTGCTTAATAAAAACCTATCCATTGACTTGTAGACTGCAAGCACCTTGAGGGCAGGGCTGAGTTCCTTGCTCTCTCTGTTCCCTCTGGGTCCAGCACATGGCCTGGCACATGGGAGGTACTTGATAGAGCCTCACAGGGGCTTCCATTTTTTGAGGGGATGGGGCTCTTCAGCACCCAACACAGTGTCTGGCAAATTGTAGGTGCTTAAAAAAGCCTTGCTGAATTAGAAATGGAGTCCCATCCCACTTCTGAGCTCAAGCCCCCTCAGCTTGGGAGTGTGTAAGCTACTTGTTGCAGACGGCCTGCCTTGACCTTCCCTACGGGAACCAGTATCTGCTGCGGCCCAATTTCCGTCTACACCTCTGGGCCCAAGTCCCCTGGGTTCGTGGCCTCCTTGGGCCCTCAGCTTCCGGGGAGCTGCCTTCAGGGATGTCAGGAGCTCCCTCCCCCATCACCGTCCATCCTTCATCCTGGGGAGGGAAATTAGAAATAATGTTCCCAAGGCTTAAATCGAAACAGCGCAGTGTACACAGTGAGCCCAGTGAAAGCCAGAAGGGGAGACAATCCAGATCTGGATAATCCTGCTGACCCCCCACCCCCAGGTCATCCTCCCTCCCCCATCTTACCCGGGTTAGCTAAGCAGGGATTTGGGAGGGGGCCAAGCAGATGTGGCTCCTCCGGGGAGCCAGGCCAAGCTCCACATCTGTTCGTGGTCTCCACGGCTGCCTCTGATGTCTGAGACATGAGAGGATGAAAAGTGAAGGGAGAACTTTCATCTCCAGGGTCTCCAGGTACCGAGCGACCCCAAGGTCCCCGGGAACCGTGAGCTGGAGCCGCAAGGAGCCACAGGAAATGAGCCCCGCTCTCCTCCCTTCTATGGAACAGAGGTGGGGGCGAGCTGGGGAGGGGGAGAGTGGAGAGGAGGACAGCAGGGGAGGAAAGAACATTTCCTGAACGATGGACTTCAAATGGAACAAAAAAGCAACTTGTCCATCACCGTTCTGCCGCCATGGTCCTTTCACTCCCATCCTCTCCATCCTTCTAGGGGGGCTCCCTTATCCTGGAGGGCCCAGGCCCAACCCAGCTGGAAACTCTTCAAGAACAGGATTGTGGGTCCAGCTGAGTCAAGTTTCAATTCTAGATCCCTTGATTCCAAGTCCAGATTCATCCAACAAACATTCCCCAAGTGTGTACCACGGAACTGGTGGTTAAAGGGCTGATTCTGGATCCAGAAAGACTTGGGATCACAGGATCCTAGTCCTGGAGCTGGAAGGGTTCTCCTCAGATAAGAGCCCCGGAGCAGTTACGTGAGCTGCCCAAAGTCTCCCTGATAATCAGGGACAGATTTCGAGTTCAGATCCCTGATATGGAGACTGCACTAGCACAGGCGGTTTGTTCCTCGGTGTGGCTCCTGGAACCCATGAAGCCACGGTCTGAACCACTCTCAAAAAGCCTACCACAAAAACAGAGTGCCCTCCTGGGGCTTATGCTCTGCTCCTGCCACCGGCTACCCTCCCTCTTATTGACTGTAAAACTTTGCTGTTTCAGCCTTTCTCTGGCAAGAACTTGGGCTTGATCTCATAAATGGAGCCCCCGACCCCAGCTCTCCTGATGGGACCCCCCACGCTGTCCCGGCCAGTTGCCAAATGTGGCTAGTGAGCAGTGGGAAGATTATTTGTGCTTGGGGGGTCCAACCTTTGGCCCAGACCGAGACTCTCAACAGAGGAGACTACAGACTATCCACCATGAGCAGGGCAGGGGAATAGAAAGAGTCTACTGGGCAAAGAGTTGGCAGCTCCAGACAAGTCGTAAATCAGTCTGTTAAATGGGGAACTTTCCAGCAAACCTGGGGGGGGGGAATACAAGGTCTGGGGAGGCTGGGAAGTCTGGCTCTGAGCTGCCATTCTTTCCCACAGGCAGTTCTGACTCATCGGCCTTTTCGTGGTACGGTCCCAATGGGTCAACATAACCTAAGGAGATTCCCACCTTGCTGTGGTGGGGAGCAGAAGGGTTAATGACTGTGTCTCGACTTTCCCACATTGGTCCAAAATAGGGGGCTGCTCCCACATATAGACCGCACCTTTGAAAGGAAAAACAACAGTCTACCAAAAAATAGACATAGAACTTTCACAGATGCTTTACCAAGTCCCAGAGAGGATCCCTGGAAACCCCGGATGAGGGCATAAAACCTCACACTCAGATGTAGAAAGACAGAAATAATAAATGCATCCTTGTCAGATCATGTTGTGATAAAAAGTATATGTAATAAAGGGCCATGGAGATAGATTAAAATTAGTTGAAAACTAAATCATCGAAGCTGATTGAATAACAACTAATAGAAATGACCAATAGTTTCATCAAAGAGAATAGCATAATGAGGCAACTGTTCAAAATTTATGGGATACAGCCAAAGCAATACTTAGGGGAAATTTTCTATCTCTAAATGCTTATATCAATAAAATAGAGCAAAAGAGTGAATTGGGCATACAAATAAATAGCTAGAAAAAGAACAACTTAAAAATCCCCAATTAAATAGCACATTCAAAATCCTGAAAATCAAAGGAGAGTTGAATAAAATTGAAAATAAGAAAACTAGGGATGCAAAGCGCTTTACAGACATTTTTATTATTTTGATCCTTACAACTCTGCAAGGATTATTATCTCCATTTTATAGTTGAGGAAACAGGTACCCAAGGTAACACAGCCAAGGAGTGACTGGTGAAATCTGAACCTGCCTCTCCTGATTCCAAGTCCTTTCCTCTATAAAAGGAGCTCACTTTACTTGGAGAAATTTCTGTTGAGAAGTCAATACATTCCAAAGATTTGTTCTGTGCTTTGAGATCTGAGTCTATTTAGTTTTGTGGACATCCTCCCTAATGAGGGACTGAAGCTCTAGAGAGAACCCCATGAAGGAGGAGATATTGGGGGAGGGGAATCAAGAGAAGCCATTCGCCCAGAAATGAATTTTTCTCTCTGGATAGGGGCAACTGGGGAGATTAAGTCACTATTTCTTGTTTTTTTTTCTTTTTTGGTAAGTGGAAAAATCTGGATTTGTCCATCATGAACTCAGGTTGGGGGGAGGGAGGTATTTTCATCATGGTTAATGATGGTTTAAATCCCAACCTTGAAAGCTCGGCCCACTGCAGGTGTCTGGGTACGGGGGACTGGCAAGTGAGCAGCTCTGAAACGTTTAAAGACTGGCTTAATTTACTGCCAGGAAATGAGTAGTGTGGGATTTCCCTACTTCTTTTCAAAGTGCTTCTTGGGAGCCTCAGGAAAGAGCACTGGCCCAGGTAGGAAGGGATGCTGATGTGTGCAAAGGATCCCAGGTGCAGCTGTAACCCGGCCCTGGCCTCCCCAACACTATTAACATGTAACCCGATTCAGACACCTTCTTTTATGTTGACATTGGGTTTAAGGTTATTTTTAACCAGGGAAAGAGCAATTCACAGGCATTTTTCTCATTGGCAGGTACCCAGAAGCTCTCGGGGCTCGGGAGCCAAATGTCTTTGGGTTGATAGAGGGAAACCCGAAGCTAGGTTTTTTTGTATTCTTAATTGCTAGCCTTCTTCATATGTGAGTGAATATTCTAGAGGAAGATGGGCCAGACAATTCGTCTTCCTCCAGCATCACTTGTCGAGTTCCTAAATTTTGAGGTCCACAAGATTTAGAGCGAGAAAAGATTTCAGAGACCATTTAGTCTTCTCCTTATGGCCATGTGATTGTAGAATTTTAGAAATGGATAAGATTGGGTCAAATGAGGATCATGTGGAGCAACTGGGCTGAATTTCAAGAGGAGAATCCACACCAAATTCTCCATCAAAAGCTGTTCATTTTTGCCTTTGCACGCCCAGTGCGTGGCACACAGTTGGTTTTTGATAAATGTCGGCCAATTGACTAATTCTACAGCCACCCTGAGCCAGGAGCCTCTCTCAAGAATCATTTGGAGAACCATCGACCACCGCCATTTATTTTTGGGCACTGAGATACCACAACTGGTGCCAGCTTGCTCTTCTATAGTTTGAGTGCCAGGACAATATAACTCCTCTGAACCAAATCCTGTTGTTTCTTCCCCATGGGCATTAGGAAGCAATGAGAAAAGGATGGGCATCAAAGTAGCCCTGAAGGACTGTGACAGATTTTTTTTTTTAAAAATGGCACCAGAAATCATCTTCAAACAGTATGAGAATGAATCATGGAAGCACAGAATCTCAGAATGGAAAGGAGTCTTCAGGTCCATCCGTCCGTCCGTCCATACCTGAGCGAGAATCTTCTCTGCACTGTTTGTGGTCCTGCAGCCTTTTCCCTGTTGAGGTAGCCCATGTGACTTTTGGAAGCTTTTCCCCTTTGCCTCCCTATGACTTTGCCCCTAATCCTTCTGCACCCTGATTCCAGAATCTCTTTTATAGAGCAGCGTGGTCTTCTCCCTGACTTCTATGTAGTCTCACGAGCTGCTGAATTTGCAAATGAGAGATGTTCTTCCAGGTACTAAGCATGATGGGAACAGAGCATCATGGAGTGGAACAGGTGTCGGGTCTGGAGGCAGACAACCTGGGGTGTAAACCGATGGTTTGCTACTTCGTATCCATGGACTCCATAAGCTTTCTCTGAATGACAGAATCAGGCTAGGGCGTCCGGAGGTCTCATTCAGCTTTAGACCTCAGAGCCTTGTGGAGTCAGAGGCTCTGGGTTCAAATCCTACTTTTGACAGTGACTAGCCGTATGACCTTGGATAGATCGCTTAAATTCTTTTTGCTTCAGCTTTCTTAACTGTGAATTGTAGGGCTTGAACCAGATGTTCCCCGAGATGCTCCTCCGGTTTCCAGAGACCTCTGGCGCTCTGCCCTCCTTCCCTTCTTTAGGGAACTCTAAATGCACTTCATCATTTTTGGAAATGTTTTAGTAGAGAAGTCCTTGAGAGCTGATTTGTCGAGTCTGGAGAGAATTCCCCTTCAGAAGTATTTTTTTTTCCTGAGGCAATTGAGGTTAAGTGACTTGCCCAGGGTCACACAGCGGGTCCCTTCAGAACTTTTGAAGACATTGGTAGAAGGTTGAAGATGGAGTATTACTGATTTACCCAGATTTAGGATTCAAGAAAGACTCTGGGTCATTGAAGGAAAGCAAAGGAGGCTCTAGAATGGGGATGATCTGGAGAAGGTGACCTTCTGGAGAGAAGGAAGGAGCCAGGATGGATGGAGGAAGTCATAGTTAGTGACATGGATGCTTTACAAAGGCAGCGTTGAGAAAAGGCGCTAGTGGTTAGAGGGGCCAAATGGAAGAGACTGCCATGCTTCCTCATTGGATCCGCTTTCTAAGGGATTACTGCCGAAAGCCAGGATGGTACATGGGAAGAGAGCCGTGGATTTGCCCGCTGGGATCCCCATCCGAGCCCTCAGCATCCTCATCGGTAGCAAGTTGGGTCCCCTAAGAGCGCGTCTTTCTCTGTTTTCACCTGTGTGGCTCTGTGGACCAGGGCTTAATGAATGGAAACTGTACCAGAGGGGGCTCATGGGTGACTATTATAAAACTGCTGTCCTCTGGGGACTTGGCTTGCGGCCCTGAAGGCCATGTTATCCTGGATGATGGAGTGGGGTAAGAGGGAGGCGGGAGAGGAGGAGCTTTAAGGAAGTGCTCCCTTCTTCACTATGGAGATGCAAATCTGGGCCAGGACAGTCTGCTTCTGATGGGGGGGTGGGGTAGAGGAGCAGCCCCCCTTGCCCCCAAAACAGGGACATTTACTGCTTCTCCCGAGGAATTCTTTGAACCCTTGCAGGTTAGGGGCGCCCGCGTGCGGCTGGGGCGGCTTCAGTCGCTTGGGGCACCCCGGCCACGCCCGGGAAACACCGGCGCCCCGAAGTTCAGCCGGGAGGGACGTGGGGCCACCCAGCAGCCATTGCACCGTTAGGCCGGAGCTTCTCTTTGGGAAGGGCCGGTTTCACAGCTTCCGAGGTACTGGGCGTGGGGGGAAGGATGGGGCAAGAGCTGTCTGGGGAGCCCCAGTCATGTGGGCTGTAGCCCCAATAAATACCCTCTCCCCCCCCCATCTGCCCAGTCACATGTGGTGAAATTGGCTTTTCGGCCCCAGCCAGGAACCCCGTGGGGCACGTGAGGGCTGGGTGACCCCCCCAGAGCCCTCAGCGTCCCCCTCAGTAACGGCCAGGGCAGGAGCGAAGCTCTGTGCCCCCTTCATCCATCCTCCTCCTCCTCTCTGGGGCCTCATCTGCATGGGCCCTTCCATCTCAGACCTCTGATGCTCACCTTTCTCCCTGGAGGAGATAGCGATCTTGGAGGAGGGGGGGTTGAGGGGGGTCCAGCAAGGGCAGATCTTGGAGGGGAGGGGAGCCCCTCAGGGGCAGGGATGCAAGGAAGCCGGAATTGAGTCACACGTCCTGACTGTGTGACCCTGGGCCACTCGGTTGGCTTCTGCTGGCCTCAGTTTCTCCATCTGTAAAGTGGGGATAAGAATAGCACCTTGCCTGCCTCCAGCTCCCCCACCCCAGAATTGTGGAGAGGAAAAAAGGAGATGGTGTTTGTAAAGTGCTCTGAATACCCAAGGCTGCCACATTATCACCGGGCGGGGCTCCAGCTAGAGAGTCACGGAGCCGGTCCCCTCATGTCCCAGGGGGGCCTGGGGACGAGAAAGAAATGACTCAGGGTGAGGAGAACGGGCGGGTCCGGCCCAATAAGGGTAATCCAGGGTGGAACCCGGTGGGAGCCTTAGCCAGGCTTTAGGGAGAAGGTGAGGGAGGATTGCTTCCTCCTGGGGAAGTAGGGAAGGCTTCCTGGAGTAGGCAGCTTCCTAGCTGGGCTTCAAAGGACAGGGGGGAGTTCAGCCGGAGGACTTGAGTCAGGGGCACAAGGAGGCACAGGGGAATGGCAAGAAGTGAAGCTAAAAGGCAAGAGAAAGAGAAGACTAAAAAGGCATCGGAGAATCCAGGCCCGCTGGTCCCCAAGCCAGGCTGCCCCCAGGGGCCACTCTGGTCCGTGCCGCCATCTTTTCTTTGTCGCTCAGGGGGACCAGGTGGCAGGGGACAGCATCAAGGACCCTCTGAGCCATGATCTGGGCAGAGGGAAGCATCGTACGTCATGTCTAGGGAAAGGGACGGAAATGGGTTAGTTCTGAAGGTGTCTCACGTTTAGGTGGCTGAGCTTGGAAGGGTTGTGAAACCCAGGCAGTGTGCACCCCCCCCCCCCATGGGAGGAGGCTTTTAGCTTCCAGGGAGGAAGGCTAGGCTGCTGAGAAGCCTGGGCAGGGCAGGGGGCAGAGGGAGACTTGCTTCTTTTTTCTGCTCCATCTTGCCCCCTCCCACCTCCCCTAAAGTGAAACATGGGCCTGTTCTTTAGGACCCTGCTCCTGCCCAGGAATGGCAAAACTGAGTCCTGGAGCTGTCCAGAGTACTGCAAGAGTGAGCCAGGCTCTGGATTCTAATGCTGGCCCTTACTTTCTGTGGGGTTTTGCTTTACCTCTCTCTCTCTCTCTCTCTCTCTCTCTCTCTCTCTCTCTCTCCCTCCCTCTCTCTCTCTCTGTCTCTCTCTGTCTCTCTCTCTCTGTGTCTCTCTATCTCTGTCTCTGTCTGTCTCTGTCTCTGTCTCTGTCTCTCTCTCTCGGAGGCCTTTGGGCTCCAAGAGCTCCAGGGTCTTTCCTAGCTCTAAATGCAGGACCTGTAAGTTGCTCACCATCTCTCTCTTCTCTCTCTCTGTCTCTCTCTGTCTCTGTGTCTCTGTCTCTGTCTCTGTCTCCGTCTCTCTCTCTCTCTCTGTCTCTCTGTCTCTCTCTCTCACACATACACACACACACACACACACACACACACACACACACACACACACAC
>JAJPUD010022587.1:0-21168 GCA_023553655.1 Myrmecobius fasciatus | reverse complement strand
GTCCCTTTTTGTAGTGGCAAGAAACTGGAAATTGAAAAGATGCCCATCAATTGGAGAATGGCTGAATAAATTATGGTATATGAATGTTATGGAATATTATTGTTCTGTAAGAAATGACCAACAGGAGGATTTCAGAGAGGATTGGAGAGACTTGCATGAACTGATGCTGAGTGAAATCAGCAGAACCAGGAGAACATTATACACAGCAACAAGACTATACGATGATCAATTTTGATGGACATGGTTCTCTTCAACAATGATGTGATTCAAACCAGTTGTGCTGCGATGAAGATAGTCATATACATCCAGAGAGAGGCCTGTGGGAACTGAGAGTGAACCACAACACAGCATTTTAACGCTTTCTGTGAATATCTCCATGCATTTTGTTTTCCTTCTTAGGTTGTTTTTTTCTTCTTCTCTTTCTAGATCTGATGTTTCGTATGCAGTAAGATAACTGTATAGATATGTATACATGTATTGTATTTGTCATATAATTTATCCTATTTAGCATGTATTAGATTACCTGTCATCTAGGGGTGGGGGGAAGGAGGGGAAAAGCTTGGGGAAAAAAAAAGTTTTTGCAAAGGTCAATGTAGAAAAATCACTCATATGTTTTGTAAATAAAAAGCTTTATATATATATATATATATATATATATATATATAATAAAAAACTTTTGTTGCATAACCATTCACACAACTTTTGGGTATATTATTACTTCCCCCAAAAGATACTAATTCAGTTTTACAGAATTGCTGGGAATTATGTAGAAAGTACTTGCAATTTTCTTCCTCTTTCTCTTATTTGCTAGCTTCTTTGTTCTTTCTTCTATTCCTTAGTTCAAATTATTTTTAAGTGATAGTTTATATATGTTAAGAATTGACTTATTTACTTACTCTTTTCTTATAATTGTATTTATTTACCTTTCTTGTGTTTCTGCTATTGCCTTTAGAAAGATTTTTTTTTTAAATCGGTGCTGCTCTAGATTTAAATGTTCAGAATGTCATTTGCTTTTAAAATAGCACATATATACTATTCCTTCCACTGATTTGTGTTTAAAACCATATACCATTTCCTTTCTCTGATTTCTTGCCACTGCCAAGTAATCCTGGATTATTCAAATTGGCTTTTCTTCATATTTAAATATTTCCCTCCTGATTAATTTAGAATTTGTTTTTGTTGAAATTGTCCACTTTTTAAGAATTGTGTCCCTTAAAGTTCGAAGTATGAAACTTTTAAAAAAATAAATCTTAGAAACTATTTCTTCTTAGGCGAATTCAGCTATAGGTACTCTACATCTAGTGCATAATTACCTTGTTCTAAGGTTTTTGGATTGAAGATTGCAGAAAAAACTGATTTGCCAGTTAAGATCTAAGAAGTGTTGATGTTTGCTTGCATTGTGTTTCCTTTCTTTGACTTTTTTTTTCTTGTAGATACAATTTTTCTTGCACAAAAATGATGTGTGGAAATATGTATACATATATTTGATTTGTCAAGTATTTAACATAATTAACATGTAGTGGATATCCTGCCATCTGGGGAGGGGTGGGGAGTAGGGGGGGGGAAATTTAACAGAAAGCTTTGTAAGGGTTAATGTTGAAGAATTACCCATACATATGTTTTGCAAATAAAAAGTTTTAATTAAAACACACACACACACAAATTATAAAGCTGAAAAAAAAAATCTAAGAAGTGTTTTCTAACTAGTCATGAGTAAGACAATATCAAAACCCAGCAGCATGAAACTTCACACATAACAAATATTTATATTCATGTGATTATTTATAGCATTCCATTAGCTCTTGGTAAACTATGTGGTTTATATGTCTTTAGTTTTATCAGCAATATTGTATGTTACAGATTATAAATTCCAACTTAGAAGAGACTGTCAATTTCATCTAATTTATAAGTTTTCAAGACTATTTTATGTAAACATATGCTTATCCTTCTCAGTAACTTAATATTTTATTTTGTCCATTTTTTGGTGATATTTTAAATTAAAAGACAATTTCAAAGTGAAAATTGAAATAAAGCTTTTTCTTTATATAATATAAACAATTATGTTAAGCAGATAAATTTTTTTTACCTTTAAAGTAGCTTGAGCACCTGGACTATCATCTTGACTACAAAGCACCAGAAGAGACTCAAGACCAAAGACTGCATCCTGTTCCAATGCCAAAAGTTCTAGAGAAATAAATTGCACTAGTGTGATAAAATATTAAAAATAAAAGATAATTACATTGAGAACAAACAGCCTGAGAAACAGAAATCCCCAAGATTTATAAGGCTATTACAAAGATAGCAATAGTTTCATAGAAAAAAAAGTGAAATGTATTATTTCTTCTGAAATTCAAATGTTTATGCTTCATTAACTCATTTATTACTTTAATGAAAAATATTTTTTAAAAAAAACCCTACACTTATTAAAATGAGAAGTCAATATCACAAAGTTATAATAGAAGTTTTTGGGTGGGGAATACTGTAACAAAGAGCATAAAGCATGCTATGTCTTCTTTCATATATAGCATGTTTAAGATATAAATGCGTAAAACTGCCCTTTAAGAGATATATAAATTATATGTAGAATTTCCATGGAAATATTATTCAGGAAAATAAAGACTTATAGTTTAGAAAGCTGAATTATACTTATAAGATGTAAATATAAACCAAACCAGAACTCTTGTAATCTCATTAGCTTGTAAAGTCAGACCAAAAAAGAATGTAATCCTCTGTATTAAAAATGCTATTTTATGCTTGTAGTAGCAAGGAACTAGAAACTGAGTGGGTACTCATCAGTTGGGGAATGGCTAAATAAGTTATGGTATATCAATGTAATGGAATATTGCTGTTCTTTAAAAAATGAGGAGCAGGCTGATTTCAGAAACTGCACTGATGCTGAGTGAATCAAGCAGAACCAAGAGAACACTGTACACACTAAGAGAAAGATTATGTGATCAACTGTGGTGATTTAGGACAATTTCAATGTACTTGTGAGAGGGAGAACCATCTGCATTTAGAAAGAGGCCTATGGGGACTGAAAGTGGATCACAATATAGTGTTTTCACTTTTTTTTTTTTATTTTTTATTGTTTGCTTGCTTGCTTGTTTTCTTTCTCATTTTTTTTCCTTTTTGATCTGACTTTTCTTATGTATGATATTTCTTATGTGGAAACATGTTTAAAAGAACTGAACATATTTAACCTATATTGGATTATTTGCTGTCTAAGGGAGGGGATGAGGGAAAGGGAGGAAGAAAAATTTGGAACACAAAGTGAATGTTGAAAACTCTTTGCATATATTTTGAAAATAAAATGCTATTATTTAAAAAATGCTATTTTAATACCTTTTTATTACTTAAAAGCAATAATTCTTCTGTAGTTATTTGAAAGTTCCAAGTTAAAAACCTGAAATCTCTTCATATGCTGACTGCATACTTGGTTTCAGATACTCAACCAACTTGTGGTCTCTTTTCTCTTTTTTTTTTTGGTTCTTAATCAGAAAGTGATGGTGGGAGGGAAAGAAGGTGGATTTTTGCTCATTGCAATTTCTCACTTAAAAAAAAAAGGGCATTACCATTTGCTTTGCTACAGTATCCTAAGAAACACAGAACTTTTGTGTTTTGACTTGCATTTGAAACATTCCATGTGTCAATCTTGCCTTTTGGAATGTGAAATCCTTCACAGCAGGTACTTTTCTATTTGTATCCCTAGCACTTAAAAATGTGCTTTGCACATAGTAGGCATAAATGCTTTATTCATTCATTTACTTTATGCAATAGTGCAAATGATGCTTATTCAAAAAGTAGGATTAAACCAATCAGTAAATAGGTTGGATTATTCAAATCAGAGCAACATACAAATTTATACCAAATGGAAGGAAAGAAATGCTTCTAAACAGATGTGCTCCAGACAGAGTTACTAAAGACTAAGAGGGACTATGCATTTATAACTCCTTTATAGAAGTCCAAAGTAAAACCAATATAACTGGCAAACTTCAGATAGATACTGCTAAGAGACACTCAGTGCTATGCACAGTACAGTAGTAAAATCACCAGTGGATTTAGAACTAGAAAAAATAAGATTAAAATTCCAGCTCTAGTCTCTACCCCCTAGGTGTGAAAGTTCCTTATCTTCTAGTCTTCCAAAAAAGAACTGGACTAGATGGTCTCCAAGATCTGTTTTGGAGATCCAAGGGGTACCTTATCCATGAGTTGAATGCTTAATAAAGATTACTTTACAATCATCAAATGCATATACCTTGTAGTCAGGGCAGCTAGGTGGTGCAGTGGATAGAGCACTAGCCCTGAAGTCAGGAGGACCCGAGCTCAAAACTGGTCACAGAGACATTTCCTAGCTCTGTGACTCTGGGCAAGTCACTTAAACCCAAATGCCTCAGCAAAAAACAACAACAACAGTAACAACAAAACAAACAAACAAAAACACCCCCCCCAAAAAAAAACCTAAAAACCTTACAGTCAATAGGTGGGAAAAAAAACTCTGTAATATGTCACATAATACTTTTTCTGCTAGCTAAAATAAATAAATTCAATGTTTGGGAAAGCTTTAGATATAACAAATGTTAGGTTGAATCACCTTTTATTGTTTCAGCCTTTGAGTATGTTTAATGGGGGCCTTGAAATGATACACATATTTTCCCCAGAGTTTCACATGGGGCATACTAAAAAAAAATAAATAAATAAAAAATAAAAAATTGGGACATGCTGGCTAATTTCAGAGAAGATACCTATCAGGAAGTCAATATAGTGTCACTACTTGTAAGAATACAGACATTATTCTTACTCATTTTCTTTCCTTTTTGATCTGATTTTTCTTGTGCAGCAAGAGAATTGTATAAATATGTCTACACATATTTAACACATTTTACACATATATACACATTTAACATATTTTAACATGTACAACATATACTGGATTGCTTGCCATCTAGGGGAGGGATGGGGGGAAAGGGGAAAATCTGAAACAAGGCCAGGCAAGAGTCAAAGTTGAAACATTATCCATGCATATGTTTTGAAAACAAAAAGCTTTAAAAACAAATATAGATATTAGAAGAAAAGCTGGAGGAAATGCAAAAATCACCAAATCTTTGACATTCTAAGCTCACTATCTATATAGTAAGAATCTGCATCATTCTTATTTTTGCTCAGTAAACTTTGAGAAATCTTTATATAAGCCTCTGGTAAAGTGAAAAGCAAGAGAGATGTTATGATGTCAAGTAAGGAATACTGGACTTAGCATGTAAGTCAGGAAAACTTGGGTTTAAATTCCACCTGTAATACTTACTAGCTTTGTGACCCCTTTGCTGATAAGTCACAATTTACCAACCAAATCCTATGACAGAACAAACTACTTAGAGATTAGAAAACAAAAATACAAAACCAAACTCAGAAGAATGTGTAAGTCCTTAGCCCAAAAAATTGTTTAAATTTACCTTTTTCTTGACAAGAAGCAGTTATATTAGTAAGGACCCTCACTCCATGAACAGCAATACCTCGATTATTATGGTAACAGCAGTCTTGTGCCAATCTGACTAAATCAGATGACCTTGGTGAAGTAACTGTATTTCCTAAATGAACAGAAGAAAAAAAAACCAAGCAGTACATGTAATTCTTCGGCAACTCTCTGATCTGGATTATGTACCCTTAAAAAAATTTTAAGTTAAAACCTCGTCCCTTATTTTTACCCCCTTTTTTCCCCATTCATATTAATATTATAACATCATTTCTTCTCCCTTTGTCAGGAAGAAAAAGACTGGATATTTAAAAATAATTTTAAAATTATTTCACCTCCTAAGTTTACCCTGATCTTGCCTTTAAAAATAAATCTAACAAGAATGAATGTAAAAACAAATAATATAATTATGAGTATACTGTAGGAATCAAGATTCCCTATTTAAAAATGGATTATATTATTTTAATAGGTGATGCACACAAGCTTGGTCTCCTATCTAGTTTTGCTTTCAAACTATTCACATTTGTGATTCGTGTAGAAATTTACAAAATCACATATTCTGAAAACTGGAAGAAACTTTAATCTAATTCACTTTCAGTTTCTAGATGTGGAAATTAAGGTTCAGTGACTTCAAATGACTTGCCCAAGACCACACACGTGGCGAGCATCACAGTCAGAACTGAAACTCAAGAACACTGTTCTCTTTGTGCAGAACCAGGGAATGAAATGCTTCTAAGCAGATGTGCTCCAAATAGACTTAAAAAGACTAAGAGGAACTATGTATTTATAATTTCTTAATAAATGACCAAAACAAGCAACCAATATAACTGGATATTCTGATAGACACTGCTTATGGATATTCAGTGCCATACTCAGTGTAGTACCAGCAGTAGATTCAGAACTAGAAAAAATAGACTAAAATTCCAGCCCTAGTCTCTATTCCCTAGGTGTGAAATTTCCTTACCCTTTCTGATTCTTTATTGTCTGAGCCATAAGCTATTGAATTTCTTATTTCTTTGGACACATGAAATGTTGATGATGGAATAAATTATGGAATAAATTGTAGATTTAATTTTGGGTCTAGATTCTCAACCCAAAGATAACAGGAGGGGTAACACTCCAAATGAAGACAGGAAAGGAGAGATGGGGGTCAAATCTAAAAGTGACTCCTTCTTTGAGATCCCATTTCAAAAGTGTGTACTGCCCTCTCTTGCAGGAGATCACTTTGTCCCTTCTGATAGATTGCGAAATAATAAATTCTTTGGAAATAATTTCCTTGCTTAAATTAAGAACCTATTAATAACATTACTATCATTTAAATATAAACATTGTCTTAATATTATTTAATAATAATTACATTTCAAATAAAATTATCTTGACAAAATGACATTAATTTCTAGTGAAATCACCAACCATGCATACTTATAGAGAACTATGGTACAAGAGAAAGAGAACTAGACTGAGAGTCCAACGACTTGGGTTTTGAGTTCTAACCTTGACATTCCCCTAACAGGAATATACAGTAACAAGTCACAATTTTTCTGAGCTTCAGCTTTTATCATTTTCAAAATTATGGAACTCTTGTTCCTAGCAGTTATATAGCACATACCATCCTCTATAATTATTATCTCATTTGAACCTCATAACAGTCCTGGGAGGGAGATGCTATTAAGCAAACAGAGGTTAAGTAGTTTGTCTATGGAAATCTCTGAGGTGGTTTCTGAACCCAGGCCCAGAAATCCATCCATAGTGCCACCTTAGCTGCCTGCCTTACTTCACATTGTTGCTGGAAGGAAAATATTTGTAAGCCACAAAGTGATATATAGTAGAAATCATTATTGTTCAGACTTTTAAAAATTTGTTTTTTGTGCACATAGCAGCTCAGTGGACAGTTAGATTGCCCTCTTAGCCTCTCCAACTTTCACCACTGATGAAAGTGAGTTGGAAAAAGAGCAAATTAAAGGGGACATATAAAGTGAATTACCTTAATTTGGTAATTTATACTTAGGTGAGAGATGCCTTTCGTTCCCAGTATTTGGAAGGTAAAAAATAACTAAATAGGTGGAAAAATAAAGGAAATGACTTTCTAGGTGAATGAAGCCATCATAACATGGTTTCATTACTAGATTTAAGGTGTTGACCTATTTAGAACACTGGGCATAGTAATAATATTCAAATATAAATAAAACAAAGCCAATTACAAATGATTTTAGTTATTTAGCCATACCATTATCCTTTTCCCTTTGTATGAATAAAGAATAATGACTAAATAAAAGTGTGTTTATATACCTATATACACATCATTTATCCCTTTCACATTGCGACTTTCCCCATCATGATTTTGATATATTGTGGGTCTGCACAAGAAATTAAATGGGAATTTTTGTGAGTATTGAGGAAGCTGCCAATGACAAGCAAAGGCCAGTAGATGACAGAGAGCCTATGACCCATTTAACCCAAATTTTATAATAAGGTACTGTAAATAACCCATAAAAGAAAAAGAAAAAATTCAGACTTTCTCTGGTATGAAGGGAGGACCAAAAAATTTTACATGGACTTTTCAGATCTCAGAGAAATATACTCATAATCCTCACAATAAGGAAGGGATAATCGTACTTAAACTGCACGGCATAGTAAAAAGAGAACTGACTTTGAAGCCAGAGAACCCAAGGTCACCTCCTGACTCTGCTATTTACTCTGTGACTTAAGGAAAATAATATTACTTCTTAGGGCCCAATTTCTTCATCTATAAAATGTGGTATTTGGGATAACTTCTAAGGTTCTTTCAAACTCTCAATTATATGATATGGAGGCAACTGAAAGAAACATTACACGAAAAGTATATCTGATTACTTCACACTTGACACATTCAGTTTTGCTTTCTCTGGGATATTTTTATAAAGGAAATTGCTTTATATTATCAGATAAAAATCTTGTCTACTATGGCTTTTTGCAAAAGAGTCTTTAATCAAATGACTTAATGGGTCATAAAAGCAAAACCAGAGCAAAACAGCCTACAAATCTTGCTGGGGGAAAAAAAAATTCAGGGTAAGATCCTTATTGGTAAGTAAACTATTACTTTTTGAGTACAAGTTAATATGTACCTTTGTATTGTGGGATTTAATCAATTTTGTTCATTATGACATGCCTTTATAAATACAATGATCATTCATTTGGTTATCAGGTTAAATATAAAACCATATTACCATTTTAAACATCCATAAAAGTACTGTTCTACCCCACACAGGAAATTTTTTAATAGGTCAAAGGAAAGCAAAGCTCTTGAATTATGATCCAGCTCCATCCAAAGCTAATTATCAGTAACTGATGGGCTATTTGATAACTATAATGAAAGTTGGAATATAAGAAAAATAGGATCTTTCAGGATTCTAATTTTATGAAAATGAGTAATAACCTGCAGAAGACTTCTTATCCTCCTTACCTGGAGCAAGGCTGAAGTAATGTTTGATTGCTATGGTCCCTGATAATGTGGACAGAACAGAAAGCATTCCTAGTTTCAAACTGTCATAAGGAGTTTGGAGGGCACATTCACAGAGTACCTGAAATTCAAAATTGACACAAATAAAAGGGTTAAACTACTCCTCACTATCATTCTGATATGTATTCAGTTTAATTTTTCTAGATTTTAAACTAATTACCAGTTATATAATTTTATAAGGGGTAAAATCAGAATCACCTTGGCATCTTTAAGACTTTTTTGAAAAATTACAATGAACATAATGAACCCAATATTTACCCTCTTATTACTTTGCTTGGTTCTCTTTTCTACTCATCATCATCATCATAGCTAGCCTTTATATATTGTCTATCATGTGCCAGGCATTGTATTTAGGGCTTTACAAATATACTCTTATTTGATGTTCACGGTAACACTGGGACTTAGGTGCTATTATTATTATCTCCATTTTATAGTTGAAGAAATTGAGGCAAAGAGAAGTTAAGTGATTTACCCAAGTTCACACATCTAACTAAATATCTGAGGCTGGATTAGATCTTTGAACTTCCAGTTATTAGTTGCCTAAATCCTACATTTATGGATTAATGTTATTTTGCTTATAAGTCCGTAAACTCCATGAAATCAGGCTCTGTGTCATATCTAAAATACCTGCATCTCTCCTAGCAACAAAGAATTCTGCACCTAACAGGCATTTTTACCCATTGAAGTTGAAGTAGCTCTTTTAGGATGTGATATATTCCAAAACATACTGTTTTGTCAACAGATCATAATCAATTCAGGTAAGCATTTATTAAAGACCTACCAGGCATATTCAAGCATCCTGGTCTTCAAGAGGTCTGTTGGATACAAATCTCACCAAGTCCTCCCTCTTTCTAACTTTACTATTACTGGGACATCACCATACTCCCAGTTACCTAGTCTCACAGCTCAGGGGTCATCCAGGACTCATCACTGTCTTTCATCCTCCATAACCAATCTGTTGCTAAATCCCATCAAGTATCCATTCCGGTTATTTACCTGCTCCTACCCACAGATCCCGGTCATTGCTTCCACCCTGGATCAGAAGCTTCTCCCTACTATAGTGCATCTTCCATTAGGCTATCAAAATGATCTCACTAAAGTACAAACCTCACAAGATTATACTCCCACTGTTCCTAAGTCAATAGATCCTAGTGGCTCCTTATCATCTCCAAAATTAAACAGAAAACTTTCAGGCATTCAAAGGCCACCTTCTACCTTTCCATTCTTCTTACTGCCTGCCTCATCCTTCTATCCGCTCCATGATCCAGTAACACTGGTCTTTCTGCAGTTCCTCACAAAAGACACCCATTTTCTGACTAGGACATTTTCACTGACTATTCCCCTATGCCTGGAACTTTCTCCTCCTTCATCTCAGGTCTTGGCTTCCTTCAAGAACTTTGCTAAAAACCCATTTTTTATAAGAAGTCAATCCTAATCCCTTATAATGCTAGCCTCCCCTCTGTTGATTATTTCCAATTTATTCTCTCTATAGTTTGTTTGTACAGAGTTACTTGCATACTGTTTCCTTCATAGCCTGAATTTCATTGAGAGTAAAGGGTATCTTTTGCCTTTGTTTATATGCCCAGAACTCAGCATAGTGCCTGGCCAATAGCTTGCACTTAATAAACACTTGCTGATTGGCTAAGAATTAATGTAGTAAACAGCTAAGTCACAAAAAGACAATGTCAAATCAGAGGCCATCTTCAACAATAATAAAGAAATAAATTTTACCTCAAATTATTCATTTAAACTTAAAATGATAATTTTAGCCTTCAACAAACTAGTACATTTGTTTTTATATGCATACTGTTACGAAGTATTTAAAAAAAAAAAAAGGAGCAAGTCAGTGGTCCTCATCAACCTTGCTGAGAAGCAAGGTCCCTTTCGAAACAGTCTTTCAAGCCAATGAGGTTAGAATGGAATCATTCAAAGTTGCTTAACAAATGGTTAAAATAGCCTGATATCATCAAGAGTACAAAGAGACAGCATATTAAGTATAATGGTGACAGTGTTACACCAGTAAGTGGTTATAATGGTAGGAGAGTTAAGAGATAGGGTTCCAGTTCTGCTTTAGACACTTAATAGCTATTTTACTATAAGCAAGTCACTTAAATTCATCAGAAACTTAGTGTCCTTGTCTTAACAAGGAGGACAACACCTATACTACCTATATTACATCCAAGGAGCATATAGTTCACCATTTGATTATTTTCCTCTTTATCTAATTGTGTGTAAAGTCTTTTCAGTTTTATGTAATATGAATTATCTATCTTCTAAAATTGCTTCTATTTCTTATTTGGCAAAGATTACATTTACTATGAATATCTGTGAAAGATATACAATCTGTTTCTAACAACACAACAGGAAAGATGATGTGAGGAAGACTTTTTCAATCTCCAAGCACTATTTAAATCTGAGTAATTTTTTTCTTTATAAAATTTTCATCTCCCCAAAAAGACTTCTCATAGTCATATTAGGCTGAAAAGACAGAACCTAAAAGAATGAACAAAAATAGTTGATTATTATTCTAGCTCTACTACTTCCTAAGTAATAATTGGGTACATTGGATTCCTATGTGCAAAATGGAGACATTTAGAAAAAAAAAAAAAGATTTTTTTTCAATGTATTGATCAATGTAATGAATTCTTCCCTTTACTTAAATTTTTCTTTTTTTTAAAAAATAAGACATAGCTCTCTGGGAGTGGGAGGGAGAAAAGCATAAAGGTTTAAATAAACTTATGTGATATATAAAGACAAAAGTTCTTCATAAAAACCATTTTTTTCTTAATGATAATTCTGTAATTCTGAGTTTATGAGTTGCTATAAAAGCAACTGCTCTTTTATTCAGCTTGGACTGGCCCTTAAGAGGAAAAAGTGATTTTGTTTCTCTGCTGCTTTAAGTATGGAAGAGACCAACTTAGGGGAAGTTTGCATCAAAACCTGCACTTTGTTTCACCTCTGTGAAATACTTTCCTAGATGTGATGATTCTCCAAGGAAAAATTAAATATATATTGTAAGGTTTCATTCTTTAACTTGTTTCTTTTAATTTTTGATTTAGTAACTGATTTTTAATCAGTTTTTATTTTTAATGTGTGCTCATTGCATTTTTAGGACTTTGAATCTGCTTTACATTTAGTCTAAAATAAGGACAGGATGTTCACAACTAGTGGGATAAGGATAAAAATTTTCACCATGGAACATAAAAGCCAACTCACTTTGAATTTGAAGAAAGAAATTAATTATATTTGGTTAATTAAATTTCAGCATTCTTTATGATGAATATACAATTTTCAATAGGGCAACAGGTCTACAATCTCATAAAATAAAAAAATCTAAAAATAAAGAATATGTGATTAAGATCCCAAAGAAAACTTTTAAGAAAAGTTTATTATTATTAAAAAGTAACAGAAAATTCTGAGAACATCTCTCCATGAAAAAGAAATAAATGCCCCTTGGGCAGAAATGGAAAAACATTAGTGACTACATTTTTCCCAATTTCATTAAGAAAGAAAAGATTAAGAAAAAAACTGCCACTGTGCAACACTAGAAAGAATATGAAAGGCAAACTGCAGCAAGAAGTTTGTAGGAAAAAAGACATAATCTTTATGTCACTGGTAAGTGGTTACAAGTAGGATGGAGGGGCAGCTAAGTGGCGCAGTAGATAGAGCACCAGCCCTGAAGTCAGGAAGACCCAAGTTCAAATCTGGTCTAACACACTTGAACATTTCCTGGCTGTATGACCCTGAACAAGTCACTTACCCCAATTGCCTTAGCCAAAAAAAAAACAAAAGAGTAAGATGTAGACTGAGTAGGATGTAGACTGGGAGAAAGGAGTTAGCATATGAGATGTGGTGCTATAAAACCAAGTATATTTTTAACAGCCTGAATCCTAGCATTATATAGTTTAATACTCAACAAAAAGTATGATTTAGGTCTACTATACTATCAATTTTTATCCCAAATGTAGATTATTCACTTAAAATACTGATCACTGAGATTGTATTAGTTGAAAAAGAAACAAAAATAACAAAATTGAGGCCCTGAATACTTTAAATCACATTTAAAATATCATTAAGTTCTTCTATGAAAAACATAGATGCTTAAAAGTCTACATGCCTGAATGTTCTCTTTACTCCATGTATGTGGTGTTTTATTTGCAAGTAACTTCAAGTCCTGAATAGCAAGTCTCTTTACTGCTTTCCTGGGATCATTCTTCAAGTATTGTAATAGGAGTTGAATCTACAAAGGAAATAATGCAACACAAATTAGGGCTTAAAACTTTTATTTGGGAACTGATGGAATAATTTCTAAATTATCAAGACATCTTTTAATAAAACTTTTTTTTTTTTTTACATTCAAGGCAACAGAGATTTCATTCAATTTATAAATACAGGCATACCTCAGAGATATTGCAGGTTTAGTTCTAGATCACCACTATAAAACAACTATCACAATAAAACAAATCCACAAGAATTGTTTGACTATCAAGTGCATATAAAAGATATGTTTATATTACACTGTGGTCTATTAAGTGTGCAATAGTTTTAGGTCTAAAAAAATGTAAATATCTTAATTAAAAAATACCTGACTGCTAAAAAAATGCTAACTGGGCAGCTAGGTGGCACAGTGGATAGAGCACCAGCCCTGAAGTCAGGAGGACCTGAGTTCAAATCTGGTCTCAGACACTTAATATTCTCTAGCTGTGTGACCCTGGGCAAGTCACTTAACCCCAATTGCCTCAGCAAAAAGCAAAAAAAAGAAAGCTAACCATCATCTGAAGCAAGTCATTATCTTTTTGTGGTGGAAGATCATTGTTGATGGTTGCTGATTGACTAGAAGAGTGGCTGAAGGCTAGGGGTGGCTGGGGCAATTTCTTCAAATAAGACAAAACTGAATCCTGCCACACTAACTGGCTCTTCCTTTTTGCTTGAACATTTAGAAGCCATTGTGGACCTATTAATCGGCCTAATTTCAATATTATTATGTTTCAGGGAGTAGGAAGGCTCAAGGAGAGGGAGAGAGACAAGGGAATAGCCAGTTGGTAGAGTGGTCAAAACAGACACAAAATTTATTAAATTCACCATCTTATAAGGGTGAAGTTGGTAGCATACCACAACAATCACAAAATATCAAAGATCACTGATCACAGATCACCATAACAGATATGATAACAATGAAAAAGTCTAAAATATTGTGAGAATTACCAAAACACAAGAGAGACATGATGTGAGAACATGCTGTTGAAAAAAATAGCATCAACAGATTTGACACAGAGTTGCTCAAACTTTAAATTTGAGGAAAAAAAAAAAAAACAAAACTTGATATCTGTGAAGCACAACAATAAAACAAAGTGCAATAAAATGAAATATGCCTGTAAATTATCCTAAAAGTTTATTTGTTTAATTGTCCAAATAATTAGCTAAGCTCCCACAAAAATCTCATTGTAAATGGTAATTAAGTGCTATGATTTGCAAGCACATCTATTTAATTCATGATACAGATTTAAGAGTATATCTTTGCTGTAAAACACAAATTTGCTATACTAATTAGTCAAATGGAAAATAAAATTGAACAAAATAGCTTTTAAAATATTTCTGAATGCTAGTAAATGAGAAAAAGCAGCTTTAATTAAGAGGTAGATGAGGAAGTAAATAGAGATCTAGAAAATTTAAAGGGAATTTCTGGAGATTTTTAAGAGTTCAAGAAACAGATGTGGAATGGGGATGTCTCCTTTCTTTTTTTTTTTCCCCTTTCATCTAAAAACTGTTTACTCATATCCTTTGACCATTTATCAGTTGACGAATGTTTTCTATTATTATAAATTTGATTCAGTTCTCTATTAATTTCAGATATGAGGTCTTTATCAGAGAAAGTTGCTATAAAAATTTCCCCCCAGTTTTCTGCTTTCCTCCTTTTTTTTAAATTAAAGCTTGGGATGTCTCTTTTCAACCAAGAATTTGGAGACTGAATTTCTCTTTGAAACTGAAGACAATAAGAACCAACTTAAATTCACATTTAAGAGGTTGGTTTGCAAATGTTTCTGATGAGACTGGAGAGCTTTCTAATTTTTAGCAAGAGGCTTAAGGTGACCCTAATAAAAAGATGTTACTAGCTTAATATGTAATTAATGCAGAAAAACTTAAGCTTGTAATTTTATGTTTTTAAGGACAGCATGAAGTTTTACAAATTTTAATGACTGATAAGAAATAGTAAGAAAAAATGAATAGTAATTATTTATTAGTATTCACACTGCTCCCTTATCAGTCACAATTAGAACTATTTTCTGGCTTACAAATGGAATAATAAAAGATAAAATGAAAACTGGGGCAGCAGAGAAATTTCTACTAAGTAACAGATAAAAGTTAAATAGAAAAGGAAAAAGCTAATAAAAATGGGAGTTGCTTGTATGAGAGAAACATAACTGAGCTATTGAATATTAAAGGAAAAGGCAAGAGACAGGTATATGTATGAATGACAGGGAAGAAAAGAAGTGAAGTGACATGGGGATTAGAGCCCCCCTAACACAGACCTAATCCGTGTGGTTCCAGAAACTTAGTTACAAGAAAAAATAGTTGGTGGGACACTTATACATCGTTGTTGGAACTGTGAACGGATCCAACCATTCTGGAGAGCAATTTGGAACTATGCTCAAAAAGTTATCAAACTGTACATACCATTTGACCCAGCAGTGTTTCTACTGGGCCTATATCCCAAAGAGATTTTAAAGGAGGGAAAGGGACCCACATGTGCAAAAATGTTTTGTGGCAGCCCTTTTTGTAGTGGCAAGAAACTGGAAATTGAAAGGATGCCCATCAATTGGAGAATGGCTGAATAAATTATGGTATATGAACGTTATGGAATATTATTGCTCTGTAAGAAATGACCAACAGGAGGATTTCAGAGAGGCCTGGAGAGACTTGCATGAACTGATGCTGAGTGAAATCAGCAGAACCAGGAGAACATTATACACAGCAACAAGACTATACGATGATCAATTTTGATGGACATGGTTCTCTTCAACAATGATGTGATTCAAACCAGTTGTTCAGCGATGAAGATAGTCATATACATCCAGAGAGAGGCCTGTGGGAACTGAGTGTGAACCACAACACAACATTTTAACGCTTTCTGTGAATATCTCCATGCATTTTGTTTTCTTTCTTAGGTTGTTTTTTCTTCTTCTCTTTCTAGATCTGATGTTTCCTGTGCAGTAAGATAACTGTATAGATATGTATACATGTATTGTATTTGTCACATAATTTATCCTATTTAGCATGTATTAGATTACCTGTCATCTAGGGGTGGGGGGAAGGAGGGGAAAAGCTTGGGAAAAAAAAAGTTTTTGCAAAGGTCAATGTAGAAAAATCACTCATATGTTTTGTAAATAAAAAGCTTTATAAAAGTTAAAAAAAAAAAAAAAGTTGGATAGAAAGGTCCCTTGAGGTAGTGAATGAATACAAAGGCAATATTAAAACTGGCCATATGCATGTTTTAAAAATAAAAAGCTTTAATAAAAATGGAGTTTAACTACCATCTACTAGAGAATGCAACTTAAAAAACAAAAGTCATCAAAATTGAAAAGCCTATTTCTATTGTATTTATGAGGTGTAAACAACAAATTTAGTTTTAAAGGAAGAAGTAATTGAAGAAATGACTTGTTTAATAAAAGAAATTAAAATTACCTGCTTTGGAGTATCAACCAAAGATGAAGCAGCAAGCAGGGTAAAAGTATGCAGTGTAACAATGACCATCTTGGTAGAGGGATATGATGTGACCAGCTGCTGTAGGAGTTGCCGAGCACTGGAAGCCAGGCTTGCATCATGATGCATGTGTTGCAATATGGGGATCAATTTCAGTTTCAAGTCTACTGGTGTGGCTAAACCTAGATGCAAAAGTAAATGTTAACAGCTCCCAGATAACCAAAATTATTGCTTGCCCCAAGTAGTTCATATACCATTAAACAGTTAAACAAAGGAAATAAGGGGTTAAAAAAAACTCTCATCCCAGACTTTAAGTCCAAACAAAACAAAAGAAACAAACAAGAAAGAAAGAAAAGGCTTTTCTTCTACATTCCTTTCTCTTATCTTATACCTTAGTATCTCATGTAATCTCTCTCTTCCTCCACAAGAACTATCCCATATGAAAAATAGTACTTTTTGTGAGAAAAAGTCAGCATAATTGACTGATATGCTGAAAAAGTCCAAAAACATATCTAATGTGTGTCACTTGGCTGATTTCCCTTCCTTTCTCCCCAAAGGGGTAGGTTGGGAGTATCTTCCCCTTTGTATTTTTTTGAGTCCTACTTGATCTTTATAATTTTTTTTTCCATTTGCTTTTATTTTTTCAGTAGTTTCCATTTATATTATTTTAGCCACTATGTACATTGTTTTCTTCGCTTTGTTTACTTTACTTGGCATCAGTGCATATAGATTTGTCCATGCTTCTCTGCATCACAAACATCATTTCTTAAAGCAATTATATTCCATCATATTAATGTACCACTATTTTTATTTAGCTATTTCCCAAACTGATACACATCTACTTTTTAGCTATTACCACCAAAAGTGCTGTTATAAATATTTTGAAGTATATAGGAACTCTTTTCTTATTGATGACTTTGTTGGGTTTATAACCTAAGCAACAGTCTCTGGCTCAAAGGATTTGGCCATTTTAGTCACTTGATTCACATAATCCCAAACTCCTTTCCAACATATTTGGACCACTTCACAACTCCATAAAAAGGTATTAATGTGCCTTTCTTCTCAATGACTGTTGCCAATTTGTCATTTTTTTTAATTGGCAAGATATAAAGTAAAAGTAAAAAGTACAAGTAAAGTAAAACGTCAAGTGTTCTGACATGCACTATTAGTGATGTGGAACATTGTTTGCATGTGGTCATGAACACCTTGCAATTCTCTTGAAAACTATTCATATCCTTTGACAATGTATGTATTGGGGAATGGCTATTAGTTTTATATATACATGTATATGTCTATGTGCATGTGCATAACATGCACATGCATTCATTTCTCAGTTATATATTTTTGGATAACAAATTATTATCAGAGAAATGTGAGAAGACGATTTTTCTCCATTTGACTACTTCCATTTTTATCCTAGATACACCAATGTCTGTGCAGCTTTTCAGTTTTAAGTTACCAAAGTTATCTATTTTATCTTCTGTAATTGCTTGTATTCATTGTTTGGCTAAAAATACAACTCCCTTAAAAACCAGAATCCAACAATATGTTGTATACAAAAAACACATCTGAAACATAGAGATACATACAGGGTGAAGGTAAAAGGCTAGAGCAGAATCTATTATGCTTCAGGTGAACAAAAAAAAGCAGGGGTAGCAATCCTGATCTCAGACCAAGTAAAAGCAAAGACAGACTTAATTAAAAGAGACAAAGAAGGAAATTATATCTTCCTAAAGGGTACCATAGATAATGAAGCAATATCAATACTAAACATATATGCACCAAGTGGTATAGCATGGAAATTCCTAGAGGAAAAGTTCAGAGAGATGCAAGAAGAAATAGACAGCAAAACTATAATAGTGGGGGATCTCAACCTCCCTCTCTCAAAACTTGATAAATCAAACCACAAAATAAATAAGAAAGAAGTTAAGGAGGTAAACAAAATGTTAGAAAAGTTAGGTATGATAGATCTTTGGAGGAAATTAAATGGAGACAGAAAAGAGTTTACTTTTTTCTCAGCAGTCCATGGAACTTATACAAAAATTGACCATGTGTTAGGACACAAAAACCTCAAAATCAAATGCAGGAAGGCAGAAATAATAAATGTATTTTTTTCAGATCATGACGGAATAAAAATCACATGCAATATAAGGCCAGGAAAAATAGACCAAAAACCAATTGGAAACTAAATAATTTTATCCTAAAGAATGAGTGGGTGAAACAGCAAATTACAGACACAATTACTAATTTCATCCAAGAGAATGACAATAATGAGACAACATACCAAAATTTGTGGGATACAGCCAAAGTGGTAATAAGGGGAAATTTTATATCTCTAGATGCTTATTTGCATAAAATAGAGAAAGAGAAAATCAATGAATTGGGCTTGTAACTAAAAAAGCTAGAGAAAGAACAAATTAAAAACCCCCAATCAAATACCAAACTTGAAATCCTAAAAATAAAAGGAGAGATTAGTAAAATTGAAAGTAAAAAAACTATTGAATTAATAAATAAAACAAACAAAATAGATAAACCTCTAGTTAATTAGAAAAAGGAAAGAGGAAAATCAAATTGTTAGTCTCAAAAATGAAAAGGGAGAACTTTCCACCAATGAAGAGGAAATTAGAGCAATAATCAGGAGTTACTTTGCCCAACTTTATGCCAATAAATTTGAAAACCTAAGTGAAATGGAGGAATATCTACAAAAATATAGATTGCCCAGATTAACAGAAGAGGAAATAAATTACTTAAATAGTCCCATTTTAGAAAAAGAAATAGAACAAATCATTAATCAACTCCCTAAGAAAAAATCCCCAGGACCAGATGGATTTACATGTGAATTCTAACAAACATTTAAAGAACAATTAACTCCAATATTATATAAACTATTCGAAAAAATAGGGAATGAAGGACTCCTACCAAACTCCTTTTATGATACAGACATGGTACTGATACCTAAACCAGGTAAAACAAAAACAGAGAAAGAAAATTATAGACCAATCTCCTTAAGGAATATTGATGCAAAAATCTTAAATAAAATATTAGCAAAGAGATTATAGAAAATCATTCCCAGAATAATACACCATGACCAAGTAGGATTTATACCAGGAATGCAGGGATGGTTCAATATTAGGAAAACTATTAACATAATTGACTATATTAATAACCAAATTAACAAAAAACATATGATAATCTCAATAGATGCAGAAAAAGCATTTGATAAAATCCAACATCCATTCCTATTAAAAACATTAGAGAGTTTAGGAATTAATGGACTTTTCCTTAAAATAGTCGGTAGCATCTATTTAAAACCATCAGCTAGCATCATATGTAATGGTGATAAACTGGAACCATTCCCAATAAGAAACAGAGTAGTGGATCAGTGGAATAGGTTAGGTTCACAGGACAAAATACTCAATGACAATAGTAATCTAGTGTTTGATAAACCCAAAGACCCCAATTTTTGGGATAAAAATTCACTATTTGACAAAAACTGCTGGGATAATTGGAAACTAGTATGGAAGAAATTAGGCATTGACCCACACCTAACACTATATACCAAGATAAGGTCAAAATGGATTCATGATCTAGGCATAAAGAATGATATTATAAACAAATCAGAACAATGTAGGATGGTTTACCTCTCAGACCTGTGGAGGGGGAAGGAATTTGTGACCAAAGAAGAACTAGAGGTCATCATTAATCACAAAATAGGTAAGTTTGACTATATCAAGTTAAAAAGTTTTTGTACAAACAAAATGAATGCAGACAAGATTAGAAGGGTAGCAGTAAACTGGGAAAATATCTTTACATCCAAAGGTTCTGATAAAGGCCTCATTTATAAAATATATAGAGAATTGACTCAAATATATGAGAATTCAAGCCATTCTCCAATGGATAAATGGTCAAAAGATATGAACAGACAATTTTCAGACGAAGAAATTGAAACTATTTCTGGTCACATGAAAAGGTGCTCCAAGTGACTATTGATCAGAGAAATGCAAATTAAGACAACTCTGAGATACCACTACACACCTGTCAGATTGGCTAAAATGACAGGAAATGATAATGATAACTGTTGGATGGGATGTGGGAAAACTGGGACACTGATACATTGTTGGTAGAACTGTGAACGGATCCAACCATTCTGGAGAGCAATTTGGAACTATGCTCAAAAAGTTATCAAACTGTGCATGCCCTTTGACTCAGCAGTGTATATGAATGTTATGGAATATTATTGTTCTGTAAGAAACGACCAACAGGAGGATTTCAGAGAGGCCTGGAGAGACTTGCATGAACTGACGCTGAGTGAAATCAGCAGAACCAGGAGAACATTATACACAGCAACAAGACTATATGATGATCAATTCTGATGGACATGGTTCTCTTCAACAATGATGTGATTCAAACCAGTTCCTATTGTTCAGCGATGAACATAGTCATATACGTCCAGAGAGAGGCCTGTGGGAACTGAGTGTGAACCACAACACAGCAGTTTAAC